>JAGFPH010000070.1:252407-266421 GCA_018207615.1 Philaenus spumarius
AGTAGTATACTAAACATATTAGTATGTAGTTTATTGTTAAACACAATGGGACAAGTGGCAAGTAATATACTAATAATATTAGATTATAGTTTATTGTTAAACATTATATTATAAATAGCAAGTAATATACTAATAATATGATTTTGTAAATTATTATGATATTAAAAGTAACAAGTAGTATACTAATAATATTAGTTTATTGAGAAACAGGATATTACAAGTAGAAAGTAATTTACTAATAATATTATATTGTAGTTTATTATAAACAGGATATTATAAATAGCAAGTAATATACTAATAATATTATTTTGTAAATCATTATGATATACAAGTAACAATTAGTATACTAATAATACTAGTTTGTAGTTTATTGAGAAACAGGATATTACAATTAGTTAGTAATATACTAATAATATTAGTTTTTAGTTTATTTTAAAACATTATATTACGAGTAGCAAGTAATACAATATTAATATTAGTTTGTATGTTATTGTGAAACAGGCCCTTTATTTAGAAACGAATATCATAATAAGTAATTTTTTTTATTATTTTAAAATTCAAAAAAAAAATTAGCAAAAATTGTTCTCATGTATTAAACACTTTTCTTCCTGAATTATTTGGTCCTTGATTTTGTTTGCTCTGTACCCATAACCTTTGTTAGAAGAGCGAGCATAATTAATCCATTTGAAATGTTACTTGTGTTCAATCCTGACATGGTAACGCAATTAGATAAAACAATTTTGAACCGGAAAGCTTTCTAAGGAACAAACCTTTGTACACTAAAAAGATGAAATGAATTATATCAATACCGATATGAATTACGTCATATGAATTTAATATAATACGATAAGAACAGAATCAGATTCTGTAAATGACGAAATGATGTAATAATAACTATGTGTTGTTATGTATTTTATTACAAATGTTAAATCGCAAGAAATTTGTTAGCCATAGTTGTTTGTGTGTAACGTATTTAAAATAATATGAATTTGTATTTAGTAGGATTCAATGATATTCATATCAACTCTTAACTAAACCAAACCTCAGCTTTTGATATTAAATGAAGAAAAGTTAAAAATAAATAAAAGGGTCAAGAAGAAATTATTTCTTCAAGTAAATCGCTTTATCTTTGATTTGTAGAGAAGAAAATTTGATAATTCTGAGAAACTGCATGAAATAGATTACAATCCACCCTGATATTAACTCGAGAACATAATGCATAAGGAAATCAAAAGGAAATTACTATAAGAATACAACACATAAATTTATCTTGATAACTTGTAGCAAGTTAGTGTAATTTATTTTGATTGTATAGGGGTAGCTACCCCAATTTAATTTCATTGAGTGCAATTATTATCATATGCTATACACAAATCTGGTACTAATATTGCCATTGTACAATTGGTACAATTTCACGAAATTGTGAAATTTATGTCGAGTTTTAGAGTATATAGAAAAAGTATTTATTTTCCGCAAAAAATGTTTTTAAATATTTCGGTACACATATCTCAGGAACTGTAAGTGATATTGCCATATTTTTTTTATTATGTTCATTAGATCTAGTACTATGTTTAAGGCAGAGGGATTTTATAAATACAAAATATTATTTTTTAAATTAATTAAATTTATATTACTTAAATTCTGATCAATTTTTAGGCATATTTAAAAAACAATTCATGATTCAACAGGCATAACATATTTTCAATAACCCTCTGCTGAAAAAATTGTATTAAAAAAAGAATAAAATATACAAAAAGTATGTTAATATCTACTAGGATTATAGTTTTTGAGTAACGTGTACCAAACATTTACAGATTTTACATTGGCGAGATACAACCATCCGACTGCAATTAAAACAACAGAGATCACGGATACTAGAATACACGGTAGGGGTTACGCGCAGGTCCCCGCCGCCCGGCTCGGAAACGTGACGTCACCATGGACCCTCCGCCTTGCCGCACTGTATACAGACTCCACAGTCCACAATGTCATTCGCTATTCGAACACTAAAACGCGTAACCTGCAGCCTTTAATTTTGTTAGATATTTTTAATACTTAGGGACGAAAGTATAATTTTGCAGGCCAGTACGATTTTATATCGGTATATATATTTATCTATATAATAAAAATTAATTGCTGTTCCTTTGTAAGCGCATCACTTGAGAACGGCTCGACCAATTTGGCTATTGCTTGATTTAATTTAAAGGGTAGTTATTCCACTTCATTACATTGACTTAAGTAATCGAACTGCAAAATGGTTTTTATGCCACTTAAGAATATACTACACAAATTTCGATTTATAGTTTGTAAACTTTTATAGATAATACAATAAACTGTTCGTTTACTTTTACTTAATCTAAAAAAACTATTAGTTTTGAAGAATTGTAAAACACCAGATTTTAAATTAGCACAATTGGTTGCAAATAAACGTGTTTTGGTTCATTGCAGGCCTAACCTAAAATTATGTTAAGTTTTTGATCCAAACCAGCTGTTTTATATATATTATGTAACAACCAATGATTGAATTGAATTAAAATACAGTAAGCATTTTTAGTTATTTTTTTTGTTTTTGTTTGCTTTAAGTTGGTCAATCTAACCTAAACATGCTGTTGGGTGGGGTTTGAAGAATAATAAACCGATTATAAATGCTAAGTAATGTTGCTATATGGTAATGAATGTAAACTTAAACAAACTTGATGTGTTACTAAGCTTTTTACACGAACAGCTGTTTCTGTGCACCATGGTCTTGAGTCCATACAAAAGAGGCTTTTTAGTTATTTCAAAATTTGAAACTTTTTCGGGAAAATTTTAAAATTTTTCTTTATATAAAAACCTAGTTCGGATTATTACGAATATTTTAAACAAAAAATAGCTAAATTGGTCCAGCCATTCTCAAATGATGCGGTTACAAAGGAACAGCCATTCATTTTTACTTTCTCACTATACTATAGCATAGAGAAAGTATAGTAATAGCAAAAAAATCGATGTTGAGATTTTTGTGGAAATATCAGTTTTCGGAGGACCCCCCCCCCCCCCCGTGTATAAAAAAGTGGTATTTACAAAATTTCTGTCTGTCTGTATGTATACAAAGCTAGAGCAAAAACTATTCGATCGATTTCAAACAGATTTGCACCAGACATGTCAAGTAGGCCTGAATAGATGCACGAAAAATGGATTTGAAAATTTTTGAAAAACAACCCCCTTTTTGGCAAAACATCCCCCAAAAAAACAGTTATTATTTTTTTATAAATAAACTGCTCTAACGCTTTTGATAAAATTTGGCTTATTTGTAGCCTTTTATGTACCCTACCATATGCAAAAACCGTATCTTTCTAAAAAATTCTCGTTTAGCTAATAATAATAACTGATTTTTGAAGTTTTTTTGGACATAAAGGGGGTTGTTTTCAAAAATTTTCAAAACCTTTTTTCGTACATCTATACAGGCCTGATTGACGTGTTTGGTGCAATGTTTTTTCGAAATCGATCGAATAGTTTTCTCTCTAGATAATAATAACTATATTTATTAGTTAATCTCCTACTTTAATAAATCACCTCTCCTATCCCACCTAAAATTATGAAATCACAGTGAATCTGTTTAATAATTTAAATATGTTTGTGAGAAAGTATGTGCCAGTTCCTGGTACAGTTTATTGTTATATAGATTAAAAAAATCATACTTGTTCTGAAAAAGTAGTTTCCCTGAAACTTGTATAGTAGTCAAACATAAGTAATAACAGACTATCCAAACTCAAACATTCACCATATTTAGTAGATTTATTACAAATCTCAGGCTTGGAACAAAAAATGTTGGTAAGGAGAAGACTAAAATGTCAAAGTAAAAAGTGTTTATTGTTTTAATAACAATAATACATAGTAATATTACCAATGAATACACAACATTGATATTACAGCTATATCTCAGCCTTTGTCTTCGTAGTACATTGTAATAAAATAGTACAAGCTCAGGTTAACTGTAAAACTTAAGGACCTATTGAGGTACGTAAACATAAAAGAATAAAAGCAAAGTGATTAAACATACCTTAAAACTGAATACTGAAAATAACTAGTAGAAACGTTCATTTAGTTGCAATCAAAGTATGCTAACTTAAATTGATGAAACCATTAATTTTAATGGTGTCAATCTAAGAATACAAGTTGTTCAGGAAACATTTTTTGTGCCACTGTAGTTATCTTACTTCATTTAAAATAATTAATTGTGAATAATGATGCAATGAAGTATACAGTAAGAATAGTACGAAATACAACAAATGTGGAAGTAAATATTAACAATATATTATATGACAACCATATTTAAAATATTTAAAAAAAGAGAAAATATGTCAAATTCAGGTAAAATCCCATATTATCCCAAAATCCCTCAAGCAGCCAAATTATCCCATATGTGGGATAAAAATCCCACAAGTGGAAACACTGATGTACGGTGTAAGAGCGGCAGGCAGTGGGCCGGGAGGGTGGGTTCAGAGTGACGTCACTGATACTTGAGTCTACTGCGCAGCCTACTCATGACCCCTACCGTGTATTCTAGTATCCGTGAACAGAGATGAACTTTAGTAAAATATACACATTACAGAACGTGATTGTATACATAAATATATATGCTACAACGAAAAGCTTGTTTTTCCAGAAACGTTCCGCTACTTTGTTGGGAACGCCAAGCTCTAAAGCAAAATAAATTACTATCACCTACTAGGAGACAATGGCTACTCTTTTCTGTTCTCCTTTGTGAAGATACTTGTTGCCAAAATATTTAATTTCCTAAACATTTTGACCAAAAAGTTTAATTTTAACTTCCAGTAATTATAACACACTAGCTCAATTTAATAGACTCTTTTTTTACTTTCTGTATACCTCAGAGTTGTAAGTACACTGGAACCAACCTTGTAACGTAAATTATCTGTGCTTTAGTTTAACTTATAATTTAACCTTTAACCAAGTGCTAATATCTGAAAACATGGGATACACTATTGGATGTGTAAGACAGGTAATATAAAATCAAATTAATTTTGTTCTGTAAATAAAAAACTTTGAATTTATTCTCTTCTAAATTCAAACAAAAATTAAAACACAAAATTAATATGTAAATTCTTTGGTAATTTTCCCCTTATACAACAAATTCAAAAATACTTAACTTAATCTAAATTGGCAGAACTTTCTATGAATTTACTTATTTTGATAATGGCATTTATTCTATTTATGATGTTAGTTAATTAAATCTTTTTATTATTAAATATTATTATTGTTTAGTCTTTTACTTTAATCAAATTTTAATTTAATTAAATGAATTTAATTTGATACACCACAAGAGATTAATAAAATATTTAACCCAGTATAATAAATAAATTTAGTGAATTTACTCAGGCAAAATCTTAGGGGAAATCTGTAACGTATTTTCGCTTTTCACAGACCTTATAATTTGCAGCTGTATACTCTTCTACTAGTGGTACTAAGTCACAAGTTGTCTGGTGCCTGTGAATTGCAGATGTTTTCTTTCTGGAAGTCTGTGATCGCTGTATACTACAGATGACGGGTGTGAAACAGCTTCCTGATGTCGGATGGCGGTGTTACAGATGTTTTCCTAAAGTTGGCTGAAGGTCCTAGGTCCGTTCGTCCAGTTATGCCCGTAGTAGCCTAGAAAGATTGAATTTTGCAAACAAATTTTTAAGAATTCAAAATTTCGATAATTGCACGGATATTTTCCGTTGCAATACATATATGAATGTGTGATTCTTTAACCTCTGTAGACTCAAAAACTATCCCACCGATTTCAATAAAAATTTCACAATTTATCAATATTAATTCCAGGAGTAATTAGACATTAACATAGTTTAAGGGGTTGAAATGGGTTTTGCGAACCATGTACAATAAATATAAATTTTAACTTCCTACAAGTTATAAAACTTAAGTTATGTAATAAATATTATTTTTCTTGATTTAAAAACCATTTGCAATTCGATTACTTAAAACAAAGGGAAATCTTATGAAATAGGATAACTACCCTTAAAATTAAATAATATTTTATAAACTTACTTTTTATGCATACTCTAAAACTCAATACAAATTTCACAATTGTATAATGGCAATATTAGTACCAGATTTTTGTATAGCATATATGGTCACTGCAGTCAAAGAGATTAGAATGGTGTAGCTACAGAATACAATCAAAATAAATTACACTAACTTGCTACAAGCTATCAAGCTAAATTTATGTATTGTATTCTTAAGTCGCCCTTCACATGAAATTGTATTTATATTTAAAATTGGAGCTGTGAGTGTTCAACCTACATATTATAATAACATTGTAAACTATTTACTAATTTTAATTTATGATCAATGGTTAAAAGTTAGAGATTTAATCTGTTAGAATTTGCAAATATATTTCTGTACCTTCTTTGCTACTTTACAATATATTTATCCTTAAAATTAACAAACGCCATTAATCAAATACCGTACATTTTTAGTACATTAAAAGAAATAAGTGACATACATTAGTCAAGATCACATTCAAATTAATTCATATTTTTATTTTGTGAAGAGTTTGAATATATCTTATGCTGGGTACGTTTTTTACTATATTAAATAGGTAAGTCTTTATAATTATAATAATATGTTATTAGTGACTTTCAATCATGATCATAAACAACATATTTACAAATTTTTCAAATTTAAATACACCCACACAAATGTTTCAGTATGAGAACACTATCCTGCAAGATCGTATGTGCAATTTATTAGTTTTGCTTTTTAACTTATATATTGTTCCTGTAACAACCACGTTATATATTATAAAGCTTTGCCTAGTGAAATGCTACCAAATTATTGATTATAGAAAGTAATTGAATGAATATAATAATAGCACGATCCCTTAACATTAAGTATTTGTCATATTACTTATAGTATTGTGAAATTATAGTAAAATTAGTTTAAACTCAACATAAATTTGACCTTTAAGTTAATAAATAGCGCTGTACATTACATAATACCTAAGTGGTGTAACCTAAGTAGGACTTAACAACTTCCTCGAGACGTTTCTTCGTGCAAAGAAAGCAGTTTAAAGATTTTACAATTAAGAATCTTACTTAAATCTTTTACTCTTAGTAATAATAACGTAAAATTAACCAATTTAAAATATAATATACTTTGTAATAAGGAATCACAGGTAACTATTTTCTTAAAAGTGGAAAATATACAATTATGCCGGAATTAGTATACCTTCAGCTTATAAAAATACTATTTATTTAAGTGAAAACCACACACAAAATTTTAGTGTGGATTTTTAAATTTAGTAAAGATCAACAAAAAGTGTATTGAGCTAATAAAACTGACTAAAATTAACTTACCAAATATTTTATCAATAAATACTTTATAGAATTTAACTAAACATTGTATACTAATGTATACATATTAATAGTATACATTATATTTATCTTAGTAGTTGTGAAACAATTAATTTTCAAATCATTCTCCTTAGAAGCCAATATTTAAACGATAATTACAACGCCCTACAAAAAGAAAATTATTAATATTAACGGTATGCAATACTATATAATTATACAATTTTAAAATAGAAATAATATAATAGTCATTGTGTTATTTTGTAAAAATACTATTATCTGTTATCATGTGACACTTTTAATATAGAACTTAAAAAAAGTATTGAACTGGTAAAATATTAGGATTTTCGTAAAGTTCTGAAACATATAAGTAACAAATACTTGTAGGCCTAATAATATCGCAGTTACTAAGTTAAAAACATATTAATGACACAATTGGCGATTTCTGCATTAATACTAGAATTTAATTCGTTTATTTATATTTATATTTTACATGGCTATGTAAAAAGATAGAGAAAACTCGCCATCGTCATAAATTTTCATGTAAACGGAAATAATTTTATACTTTTACTAAATTGTTACCACTGGAACTAAAACGAGTTACAAAACCCTTACAAAACATCTGGAGCTACTTTTATTGCATGAGTTTCATTGTTTCGTTCCACTTGTCGGGTTCACCCAAGTTAATACTTTTATTTTAAACTGATTTTATTGGAAAAGTATAAGCTTTGTTTTCTGGTAGAGTTCTTAGAGATGACCGAGTTAACAATAATCGGTATAATCACTACATAATTTAATATTCTTTGAAGTCATCATTACAACTCAACATATTTCACATAATAAAGAAAGTTTTAATTAGAACTTTATCAGAGACTAAAGCACAAAGACGGAAAGCAAGAAAAAAAAGTTTTTTTTCAAAACTCCAATAAAAATATTTTGCTAAGTTTTTCATATAATTTTTGTCAAACCAAAATTTTTCAATTGTTCGCCTTAAGAAAATCAATAAAACTTTTTTATTTTTCAATAGATGTAAATATATTTTAAATGCATTAAGTTATTGCGAAAAAATACAATAAACTGATCTATATATATATATTTTTTTTTTTTAATTTATTTCTTTAATTTTACAAAGGAAATATAAAACAAAGCACCAGTAATAATAAACTGAAATCATTAGTATAACTGAACAAATAGACCATAGTTTGTAAACAAATCATTAACTATATATAAAAAAAAATACCTTATTCACAGAAAAGTAATTGAATCATCTAAATATAATATAGCTAAATATAGCCACTAATAAAGTTAACCTTGGCTCAACTTTATTTTATATTTAAAGAGTTATTCAAAATCTACAGAAGATATACGAGAATAGTACTAGGTGTATATTTACTGATAAAACATTGACTCGTATAAAACGATAAAATTATAAAAAAATTTAAGGGCTGCCTTATTGTTTTAGTGGAGGAGTTTGAGATTTATTAACACATCAATAACAGTAACGAGACATTAAATGATAAAATAAAATTTTACTAGAATACCAAGTACATATGATTTAATAAATAAGATAACTCAAGCTCCAACATTATGCAGACACTAGTAATTACCAAATCTACATAATACGTTCGTCAAGTATTAAAACCAGCTGGGATAACACGTGGCTACTTTTGCAGAAAATATATATCATCGACTATAAGTTACGAATATACAAAATACAGTTTTAATAATAGTATGTCGTGTGAGTGTTGTTTAGTGTTTTAGGATGATTGTTAGTTTGAAGATGGCGTCTCGAAACAATGGAACATGTCGCACAATAACACGGATTGTAAGACATACAAAGTATTTATAACTATTTATGTTATTCATTTACTAATTTTTGTTTGAACTTGTCAGCAATTTTATTTGAAACGTGACGCTTTTTAAATATTAGTCCAAAGAAAAAGTATAATATTATTTAACAATTAGAGATCAAAATTGTTTGAGTAACTAATGTGTAACACAAAATAAAATACATTTATTGACAAATTAAAACAAGTCTATGTTAAAAGATGGTAAAGTAATCATTGCAGTTTAAAACCCATCTCAGACTTTTTAACTCTAACAAAAAAGTAGTTATTTTGTATTTGCTTTTAAAATTTTTATACACAATTAAAATATCATATTTTTACCTTATTAGAAAATATAATATTTGTTTAGGGAAACTACTAAAGAGTAAATATTAACAAAATTAATAATTAGATGAGATAGTGATCGTCTTTAAAATTAAAGAGGTGATTTCCTAATTAGATTAAATATGAACCACAACAATTTTAACATATTTCAGTATAGCCATTTGTTACCCATATGAATAATTTAAAATTAATGAGGTATATTATTCCAAACATTTTTAATATTATTAAATTTTCTGAACGATATTATGATTTTTTTTCAAAACGCACGTACATATAGACGATGGTGTATAGTATATGAAATTATGTAAGGATGCTTACAACTAAATCTTTTAACAAGATAACAACAATTAATATTCCATCGTAGAAGATTTAAAGCAAACAAAATTATAATCTTTATTTAATAAATTCTCTTCGAGTAGTTGAACATATTTATATTACAAATCTAAAAGATATTTGTTTAAATTAAGAAGTAATTTTTGGTGCGTTCATACCATGGCGTTTAACCTTTTAAACTTTGATCTGGTTGAAGCATATTAAATTTTAGTGTCTGTATTTAATGTGTTATACTGCATCATTAGTTTAAGCATTATTTGTTTTAAATGAGGAAATCGTACATTTATCTATCCACGTTTGATCTCTCTAACATACAATTTATAAAATCCCATATGATTCGAGATTCATTCCTATTAGACAAAAACCTGATATTGCAATAAATTGTAGATTTTATATATATTTTCCAGAGGTTTATTCTTTACAGAACTACTAATATCTTTGATGGTAGTAATTTCGCTGATTTGCATAAATCGTAATAATAATAAATATTTAAGTTTTATTATATTTAACGGAATGTATTTTTTAAATTAAACTATAAACATTTTACGCTTTAGGTGTACCACTTTTATTTGCTTTAAAACTAAATTTATTTTGTCACAAAGAGTAAGTGTAGAATATACTGCAAATTACATTCCTATTGTAGGAATTTAAAATGTAGGCGAAAACGCTTAACTATTTCACATAAACGTAGTTCACGGCAAGTTGGGTTTTATATAACTGCATTTACTGTGCTTGATAGTAATATGTATAAAAAAACATTGTTATTGTAACTTATTTGTACTAAAAGTAAACATCATCTCTGATGTAATATTTAGTACTTTAGACCTGCGTTTACAAAAGTTGTGTTTAATTTACTGCTGAAAATGATGGTGTGTTGTATATAGTTCAGAAAATGCTTGATATGTTATTATTATTAGTGTATATTATTACAAAATTGTTATAATTGTTATTAAATTAAACTTTAACACTCCAGCGGTCGCGCCTATAATAAAGACATAATTAGTCGCGCGGGGTACAGTCGTATCCCACACGGTTTTTTTTTTTTTTTAGGGGCTATATAACATTTTTATAACTTCAATTAGGGTTATCTATGAAATAAAACTATTTTTACAACAAAATACACTGACTTTATTGTTACATAAATACTGTAATATATAAATGACTCAATTCATAAATTCAAACATTTTTGCATGTCAAAGTTCAAACTGACTGATTTAAACTCAGAGTTTCATTCGTAGCAACGAACACACACATCTCTCAGGTGGTCTGCACATGCCCACTGGTCGCATTTTGCACAATGTCTCCTAGTCTTCTTATCCCTTGATCGACCGCAAAAAACACATCGACCTATGGTTGAGTTTCCTCTTGGCTGTACCACAGGCCGCTGTTCTTCTTCCAACTTCAATAGACATCTTCCTCTTCTACGTAGCTCTTTTGGAAGAGTGGGGATATTTATTCTACGGTGAATCTCAGGCTTCATAAGCTCTAGAGCCAGGGTCCTCAAATAATCACAGCGGTTGATAAAGGCACTGTTATTGTTTGATCTAAAAATGTTCAATGAGTTCACAGCTCCCACATTCAGCAAATGAAAGAATACTGTAAGAGGCCACCTCCTTGAATTTCTTGCACAGTCATAATGTTTGCACATTTTGTCAAGAATGTCAACTCCAACTTTGGTATCATTATAAGTTGTAATTATGCTCGGTTTCCTCTGATCTCCTGTGCTAGGATCTATTTCACCAGTACTGTGCATTGTGGATAGTGCTATTACAACTTTTTTTTTCTTTGCTGCATATGATACTAATGTACATTTTTCATGGTATCCGAAGATGCTACTGTAAGTTTCCCGATCTCGATCAGCCAAAAAGTTACGTGGAACAATACGTCTGTCACCTCTAACTGTTCCTACAAGTGTGAGTGATTTTTCATCAATTAGAGATACTGCTAACGGCAAAGAAACAAACCAGTTATCAGCAGTTATGTTCCTATTTGATCCGGAGACTGGTTCAACAAGTCGTAAAACTAAATCCTTTGATGCATTGCTGAGGTTGAATGGACCTTCCGGTTGTGTTCCAACATAAATTTCCATGTTAGTAGTGTAGAAATTACTTGCAGAGACAAGCGCGAAAATCTTGATCCCATATTTTGCAGCTTTACTTGGGATGTACTGTCTGAACCTACAATTCCCTCGGAAGGCAACAAGTTGTTCATCTACAGTCAAGTAATCAGATGGATTAAAATAATTTTGAGAATTTTTCAAAAACATCTCAAAGATTTCCCTAATAGGGGCCAGTTTGTCCAAAGCCCTTCGTTCATCTCTACTTCTCACATCGTCAAAACGGAGGCACTGCATGAGAAATCTAAATCGGTGCTCGCTCATAGTTACATATATCGCTTCAACACCTGTGCCATTACTATTGTCCCACATTTCAATCACATTTTTCCGGCCTGCTTTCAGAGTGCCAGCAAGTAAAAGAATGCCAATCAAAGATTTTATTTCACAAACATCTGTTAGTCTAGCATCCCTTTCTCGACTAAACTGGCCTTTTTTCTTATTGATATAAATATTAGTGTAGCTGACAATTTTTTCAATTATTAAATCATTCATTATACATTGAAAGGATTCAAGGTGCGATTTGGCATTTTTTGCCAAACCTTTAGGGCCAGGTCTGTGAAAGGTCGGAATTATGTTATATCGAGGTGTTCTTGATGTATTTGCCATATGAGGCTCTAAATACCATCTAGTTGTTTTATCTTTTCCAATATAAAACTCACGTAAATCAAAAGGAGGGCCACATACTTCCTCTGCAATAGTTTCAGGAAAGTGTTCAGCAGGTAGTCTTCCTGGTGTTTCATTTTCTTGAATATTATCTACATCCATAGGTTCATTCTCTTGTTCTGACTCAACAATATTTGTATCCACAGTTTCAATATCAGGGGGGTTACTCTCAACTTCATCTGGATCCTCTATGCCCAAAACACTTTCAACATCTTCACTGTCCTGTGTCTCTCTTAGCCATAAACGTATTTGTTCCCTATCACGTTCACTGTCGCCCATATTTACTCTAAAACTTAAATCGCCCATATTTACTCTAAAACTTAAATTACTAACCAGCAAAGTGTCAAAAAAGTAATTATATTTAATATTTACACAAACACATTATTACATAACTATAACCAGTTTAAATGCAGACCGGGACACGACTGGTCGCGTGGGGTACACTTGTACCCCAAAAAGTGACTGTCACTAGGAAAACAAGAATAACACTCACTGTGTGTTCACGAAGACGGTCAAGCTACAACTGGCACACTCTAGACACTTCACAAAAAAGGTAGATGGCTGCTCAAGGTCACACAGGCTGCCAACTCACAATGGCGCGTAAAAACAAAACACTGGGATACAATTGTACCCCGCGCGACCGCTGGAGTGTTAAATTGGAAGCATTGATTTGATTTGTATCTTATTGTCTATTGTATGAAACCCTTTGAGGAGTAATCACGTCATAAGACGGGATTTCATTTGTTCCGCATAGAGACCTCACATTTTGACATGCTTCCATAATAAAATTTTTTTTAAATCATAATTATTAAATATTGTTTACTATATCCATTTATAACACATTTACAACTAAAAACGATTTTTAACATTTAGGTTTATTTAAGTAATCACATTATATGACATGATTTATTTCACAAACTAGGAACAATGAGAAATAAATACTTAGAAAAATTTAAGCATTGATGTATTATAAAAATTCAGTTATGAAAATACAAGGAGCTCACAATCCAAGTTGTAAAAAAGTGGGAAACCCGCGGGACAGAGAAAGAAGCAAACAAAGTGACGTGGCAGTTTCGTGTACACAATGATATGCCTGCTCATTCTAGAGAGTAAAGTAGCAACTATTACTACAAAGACACTTTTACAGTACATATATACACTCTAGTGGTGAAATAACCAACTGTTTGAGTTGTAATAGAAACTTGTTCCCATGGCAACCAGGAACGTCATATGACGTGATTACTCCATTGAGCAAAAACGTAGGATCACGTCGTATGGCATAAGTTTTTAATATACGCCATTAAATTATAAAAAAAGTTTATTTAATGATGGTGTGTTGTATATAGTTGAAAATATGCTTAATATGTCATTATCATTAA
>JAGFPH010000070.1:271421-300827 GCA_018207615.1 Philaenus spumarius
TATTGTCAATTGTATGTTAAAGCAATTTTAAAATATTAAGCATAGCATGGAAGCATATACGTTTTTAATATACGCCATTAAATTACAAAAAAAGTATCTTTAGTACATTTTTAGCTACTTTTGGTTAAATTGTGTTTCAGTAGAATCAGCTTAAGTCATCAGTGCCCATATGTTGTACAGTTATTTTATTACCTATAGATTTAAAAAAGTGAGAATTTGCCAGTAGTGTTTTTTTCCTCAATGAAATTGTAGTACTTATAAAAATCGAATCGCCATTACTAATTTTATAGATAATAACAATTTGCGATTTGCATCAATAATGAATAATTATCCATAAAGGCTTTATGAGTTTAAGTAAAACATTTAGATGAAAACAATGGTTGGTATATGAGTTTAAGAGTAACATTTATTTTAATATATTTAAATTGTAGCTGATAGTTTTATTTTGTATTTGAGATATTAATTATTTTACTTCTATTGACTACTTAACCTTTTAATCCTTTACCAGTTAAAGCAACATTATTTTAAACTTGGTCATAATAATTCCCGTCATATAAATTCGTTATGGGAGCTATTAAAGTCGTTAGCCATAAAGATATTAACTTTAACAAATGTTCGCTGTTCAACAGAACCTCTTGGGAGCTATTAGCTTATTAGTTTAAGTACAAGTGTTTGAATTAATTATCTTAAGAAAAATGTGTCTATTTCTCTATCTCTCGTCCCTCGATGCCTTGTATTGTTACACGTTTAATACTTGGGAAACGTGTAAGGTATTAATTTATATATATATTTATATTTATACATAAAACTTCAACAATGAAGGACTAAAATAAAATATTCACTTTATGTATTTACTAAATATCTCGGTTTTAGAATATCTCGGTCATGGTATAATAATGGAAAAACCTAAATAATTATCATTATTTTGACTCATTAATAATTCATAGTAAAATAATCACTTATATATTACCTGTTAAAGCTATATGGAAACATTATATTGATCGAATCAATAATCATAAATAATAAACCTTTAAAACATATTCTTCATTTTTTTTAAACAGATTTATATTTATTTATTTATCATTGAAAATTCTGAGTCCAGTTGGTTTGTTTTACAGATAAAGTGTGTAAAGTTTATTGAGATTTTATGGTTCGCATTCTATTCAGTAATAACAGGTTCAAACTTTCTAATAAGTTCCTTGTTTTCTACAGTTTAAGAACGATTTTGGTAAACAGCTACCTTCAACACAATTAAGTGAAACAAACAGCTGCTCAACTTGGTTTGCCCACTAAAGGAACAGAAGATGCACGAGTAAATCAGCTATCCAATTATTATTCCCAAGAGACAAATTAACCTTAACCAACCTCCAAAGTTTTATAGGCTGTGATTGTTTATTGTTTAAATAACGTTAGCTGCATTATCGGCAGTTCTAAAGAAGTAATGGCTTTATTAAAGTCACAGTAATTATACAAATAAAGTGTTAAATTATAATGTAAAATATTATTATATTAATAATAATAGTCCAACCATAATAAGAATAGATACTAATTAATAGGTAACCATTATTTATTTGCAGATTTAGGGAAATTTGCAGCACAAATACATTTTTATTTGTGATATTTTACACTTAAAGATTTTAGTTAATTAACAAGTATATTATCTGAAGTAAAGTAACTTACGTTTAATTATAGATATACTTTAGAAAAGTCATCAGAATGTATTCGTTGCTTTGAAAATGTAGAGTATTTATTGAAAATTTACTTAGCAGTGCAAATCTTCAATGTTCAGTCAGCAAACATTTTGATAAAAGTAGTTCACAGATTCATTTACTTTTCCTTAAAGCTACAGTGATCAATACCTTATACGTAAACATGCATTATGCACATCAATTTAAGCCCAAGGAGATCAAAATGTTATACTCAATCAGTTCTTACATGTAAGTTTAATACATAAAGTATTTAAAAAGTGACAGCTAAAAGCCAAATTATTTACCTACCTGTATTAAAAAAATAACTATTTTCGAAATTATTTCTGGATTTGCTATTAATTTTAATACCCATGCTTTTTTACTTTAATTTTGCTTTAAAGGGTTGAAAACAACTCAGAAGTAAATTTCATTAAAACTTATGAAATGACAATGGAAATTTCCACAGCTGTTTAAAACAGAGAAAGAATAAAACTATAATTAATTAAGAAACTGTGTTTATTCTCTTAAAACAAACTCATTTCAGCAAGCTATCTGGTCAAAAGTCTTAACTAAGGCGATGGTAGTATCACGATGCTTACGATTGAGGTATATTGCATCCTCAGTATACTGTGTAATTCATTAAAAACCATTAAGTGAACAACTATTCTATATTTTATTTAATAAATTACATAATAACGATACAATTGTTGTATATTCAACAATTTAGAAATTAATTGTTAACAGTGTTCGTAGGGGTAAGTTTTTATGACCGGCAATAATTGTTATTTCGACATTTACCAAATAATTATACTACAATAGATAAACCATAAACCATAGATAAACATAAATAAAATATAATTTTTAAAATTTTAATTGAAGGAAACATTTTTATAGTTTACCTTGACGGTGTATTTTGCATAGGAATCTATCTTGGTTTTATAAAATGAAACAGGTGTAATACTAGCAATGTGTTTTGTGTCATTTAAATTATTAATAAAAGCACATACACAATTGTCACCAATCTGTTCCCTATTCTTCACAATAAGTTAGTAACTATCCAAATATAGTTATGGCAAACTATTTAGCATATTGTATGTAAAATCAATGCCTGTTGGGATTTCCGTCGATCGAAGTTAATTTTACTGGAGGCACAATAGGTTCCAACATTTCTTAAACATGCCCTGTAAACGACTAAATGTCGTATGATGTATGCTCAGTTTATATTATATTACACTTTTAATTGTTACAACCTATATGTTCTCTAGATATGCATTATTTTGTACAAAAACAAAATGGCGGATATCTGGGAAAAGAAGAGTAAATGTTTTCGGGCTATCAACTTTTTTTTCTTATTTCGACCCATAAAACCATTCCCCGAAGTTCGATCCCGTATTTACTGGACACCCTGTTTATAATGGGATCGTTTTGTCGAACGATTGCATAAAACCAACTTAATAAATTTTTTAAGACCGAAAATTATTAGTTTTTCTAGTAAATTTATCACCAATCTTTAAATTTAGTGATTTATTTAGTTTGTATATTTTCGTGTTTAGTGCTTTCAACATATCCAAGTACCCAGTTTCACCCGAAAATTCCTTTTAGGAGTATATATTTATTTATTAATTTTGTATTTAATAAGCTCTCCAGAAAATTTCTTAAAAGACAGAGAGCAAGAAAAATTTATTCTTAGCTTCATACTTGAAGCATGTGTCGAGTATAACAGGTTTAAGATAAATATATATTAAAATCGGTTACCTTGCACCGGTGACAAGCGCTTTAGGCATTTTTTTTACATATTGTTACAGAACTTCTTAGTTATACCAGTAAATTATCTAAACTAAATTGAACAGCAATTCGTTATTTTTCATAATAACACAAACACAAATATATACCAAACACTTTTAGTGATACAAATAGACAATTAGTTGAGAAAGTCAAACTAAATAATACAATCAACAATACAACTAATATCACTACCAGTACTCCTGTTTTACATAACAAAATCGTTCTGGTTCTTTTAACTTAACTACAACAAAGAGTTGTTTAAATTATGTTTATATAAACTGATATATGTTTCTTATTAATTTCCATTCGTTTACGAAAATTGGTTAATTTTCAGTTTCAGAACATTTCTTGTAATTAATTGTAAAGATTAAAAATATTAAAAATTAAAACTCTACACATTCTTTAAAATATTTTGTTTTTGTTTGACATAGAAAGTGTTATCAAGAAAATGTTAAGTGTCTAATGGAAAGTGGCCGATATTTCAAGAACTGCTTTAGCTAGAAAATTTTTTTTTCGATCTCTCATTTCAAAGCAATAAACTAAGCTGTCGGTTGATAGGATACAAGTTTAGTAGAGGATATACAGGGAGTACCAACAATTTTTGGTTTAATCAACTATTTAAAATGAAAAGCTCTAATTTTACATATTCTATTAGGTCAATTTAATATTGTAAAAGGAATTTTTCATTTCGATTTAATAGAACTTAAACTGTTTTAAAATACTCAACTTAATAAACACAATAGTAAACGTTTTCGTCAGGCTGAGTGCAAATTGATTTATTGTTGAGTGTACATTGTTATTTATTGAAAATTAGGAATGTGATACGGAGCGTTCTAAAAATCTAAAAGTAACCTTATAATTTTCTTAATTTCAGAAAAAAAATATTAGAATATCAATTTACTAACCTAACAGTTAGTCTAGGACATAAACTAATAGAGTACAAAAAGTGTTATTTCATATAAATAAAGAATATATTAAAAGTTACGTTTATAAATGTGATTTTTACAGAATTGTTAAATATAAATTTATTATTTATTTTATATTCACTGCTTGAAAAAAGTGACTAACATTAAATGGTGTCCAAAGCACATGAATCAACCTTTTCGAGAATTATAAAACTGGAATATCTGTTCATCCTGATTTTTAAGGGATTTAACAGTGTGCCAATCTGAACTAAAATCCTCACAACATATTTGTTTAATATGGTTTTAGTGATTTGTTTTACTTCTTATACTACAGATAGTGTTAAATCGAAAATATGAATTACGGTAATTCTCATATTCTTAAAACATTTCCATTTCCCATAACCAATGACACACAAAATTATATTCCTTTCGTTATTTTAATTCCCAGTATTTACTTTTTATATATAAAATTATGTACTTCAGTACTGAAAAGTTGATTAGTCTAACTTATCAAGGAACACTTTTTTCATTACTAGTTACACAAGAGGTTCACTATTTAGGTATTTTAAGTTTAATTTTTGTGAGAAACTTGTTAAGACTCTTAAATTAAAATTAATGTTATCAAGCTGTATACAAATTGAAGCAATCTCAAATCATTTCTTATAAACACGTTTATAATCTAACAACTTTTTCTAATCAACAAATTTATTTAAACAAAATATTATTTTTACACCACATTTAATTAACAAATTTTATGTTCAGACGAAAGCGTGATATACACAAATTAAAGTATCCCAAATCTTCAATCCTAATACGCAAACCAAAACTACCCATTTTTCATAATATTGCGCTTTTTATATTTTGTTTTTGTTTATAAATGTATAGGATATCAGAAAAAACATTAATTTACAACCAAGCCTTTTACGGAAGGTTTCTATGTAACCAAAACTTAAAATAAAAAAATGTATAATAACATAATCTTATTACCTTTTTAAGATATGCCACTAGCTTTTCTAGTTTCGTTATTCTTCTTTTAATTCGTTTTAACTTCTTATTTTTACAGTTAGTTTCATTGCTAATTATTCCTGCGTGGTTATAAACAAACACTAATTAAACTCTTAAACAGTAAAAGAAATTGCACAGATGTTTGAAACATACTAAGAAGGATAATGTCGTTAGTCTTGATTATCTACTTTACTGCTTTCACGAAAACACTGAAATAACAGCTTCTGACGAAATTAACCACTCATTGGCATAGAAAAGAATGTAGACTCTCTGTGCTTTAAGGTGTATAATGAACAATTTTTATTTTGAATAAAAACATAAAAAATATTACGTTATTATTCGTTTATGAGCATGATATATTATAAACAAATATTAAGATGATACGAAATACAAATACTAATAGCTTTCGCCAGAACGGAGCACTTGTCTTTAAACAATGGCTTACGCAAAATGATTCCTTATAGATGTATTAGACTTTAACAAAACTGATTCCAAACGTTACGTAGCTTTACACTGATCACTTCGGGTAGCCATTGATGCAACTTAAATAATAATATGGTGTGAATAAAATTTTATCATATTTCTAATTATTGCATCTAAAGTAATTTTTAGTTTACTGCATTAAAAATGTGTCCACATATAAAATAGTGGAAGTACGTAAAAAGTTTACGACTATTCACGTTTTACAATAATCGTATATGCCTTCTCAAGATGTTGCTCTGGAAGACAGTAAGTAGGTCATTATTGCAATGAGAAGCCAAAACGTGGTAGAATTACAAATAAGCTGAGATCGTGTATGGCTTTTTAAGTAACCTCGTTACTAAAGTCAAATATTGGCATAACTTCTAGTTAGTTTACGAAATGAATATGTCTAAAGAAAAGCGGCCCTATTGCATTACTCTAAAATATTTGAGTTACATTTATTTGTAAATGTATACTTTAACTTAATTAAGTCATTTTACCTTCATTTCCGGTGGGTAAAATTAAAGAGTAATGGTTAAGAATAACTACTATTTCTAACACACTTGTTTAAGAACATATGATCTAAACCCGAAGTTGTTTAAGGTTTTTTTGCACAAGTACTGTTCAAGTAAGGGACGAGTACTTCACTGGGAATATTTAAATTTGGCTTAAACGAATAAATAGCAATACAGGATCAATAAATAACAAGTTTAATACGTTATTGTTCACTGCATTAATCAAACTAACATTTTTTTGTACTACTGTATAAAGTAAGAAAACAATATTGAATTTATAAAATAATATTAACACAACCAAAAACTATAAGTTTGTACTAATTATTTAAAAAGTTATTCTATATATCTTAGTTTATGGTTTAGAAGATTAAAAATGATTTTTTTAATTACCAGCTATTATGCAGTTTGAAAATAAATGTGTTCTTTTGTTGAATTTGTTACATTAGGTGGAAATAAACTCTTGCGTCTTGTATAACGTAAAGCCAAGACGTTGTTGTCTTGCAGCACTAATTAATTAATCAATTAATACACAAACTTTATAATAAAGGCGCTAATCAAGGAAAGGTTAGATACTTCCCTTGACATTGTACGATGTTGAAGTTAAATTTGAAATGTCTTTATCGACAGTCTGTTCTAAATTATATTGATATTTTAAAAGATCTGATGATGAAGAGACGGTTCCGAAACCTGACGCCTTACAAGAAATTGAGTGATTTACCAAACAGGGTAATAATAGGTAATGCAGTAAGGAAATGGATTGAATCTTACGTGTTGTGGACAACCAACTACCAAGAAATTATTGTTTTAAGTTTTTTGTACATAACTCGATTATAATTTGATAGAGACAAAATAAAAACATAAATTTATTTGTAGTTAAAAGAAGAAACTTTTTTTACATTTTGTAAATTTTGTGTAAAGTTAATGGTTTTCGAGATGTTCAAAAAATTTTAAATGCCCACCGTTTTGAAAAAAAATTAATTACAGATTATATGTTTATTGAACGTTATTTATGTTTATTTATTCACTTTACATAAAAATACTTCTTTCCAAATCTGAACTCCATATCTTATCTACCTCCACAGATGTAATGTATTTTTTTTTGTTGTTGTTCTAAAAATACGAAATGGTGGACTGTTTTTAAACAAATCGATTTAGGGCACATGTTTATAGAAACTTTTTTATTTATTTTTATATAAGGAAATCACTCAAGAAGTTTACTGTCCTATTTAAGAAACAATCTGTATAGATACATTCGTTTTATTTTAACGCTTTGGATAATGTATTAATATTTGGGTGATAAATATAAACATTAATTTATTATAACTTCTATACCAACATGACAATATCGTATTTGTTTTATCGTATTGATATTATATAAATTTGTATCGTGCTACTGAATATAGTTAAACTGCTGATGCAAACTGTTTAGCTTCAGTGTACATTTCAAAATAAAAGCCAATTCGTTTATTTTGACCAATAAATCTTCAAGTAGTTCTCCCAAAAGACCTATTTACACTTTTAATGCATTCTTGATTTTTTCATCACAATTTAGATTGTGTAGAACGTGTATATGTCTTTCATTTACCTTCTTCTATCACAATTTTCGTTTTAATTACTGAATTTGTATTAGAGCAAGTTTTTTATGTACTACTTTTGATAAAAAAAGCAAAACTAATTTTTTTTTAAGATATCCTGTGTCTAAGAAAGTTAAAATATGTTAATATTGGAATTAATGGTATTTTTAAGACATATAAAAGTTATGTCTTAAAAAATAAGAATTTATCTTGAAATAATAGAAAAATATAAATTGATAAAGTTGATTCGTTGATTCTACAAATAAACAGAAAAGATAACTAGTTTGTCCTCCTAAATCAATGCAGTAAAAAATAAGTGAAAGTTTACTTTTTTATTAAAAATAAAAATTTATTTTCCATAAAATTAAAACTTTTCTTAGAATTATAACAATATAGCATTAAAACTGTTTTCAAAATATTTATTTTACTTAATTCACAAAAGGTAATTGAAGTCTGAAGAGGTTAGCGTTAAAGCAAACTATATTTACCTTTCTGTTTTGAGGTTCAGGGCTATCTTCGTAGTGCTTACTTATTTCAGCTTAATTTACTCATACATTATATATGTACTCTTGTAATTACTATACACTGTGAATAAATTATGTTAAATAACGTACAGTAATTGCGGTGTGTTAATGGAAATGTTTTCATTTTAAAGAAATACTATCGTTTGCTGTTAGAAGTCAAAATGTGTGTTTATAATTCATAGTTTGACTACTAATTAATTATGTAGTTGGTTTTGAAATTTGTGTTTGAGAAAGTACATGTGTAATATTGCATTTAATTCTGAGTAATAAAGTGTATCACTCTTTCTTTAAAAGTCGTGTATTGATGGTTCTTCGTTTTAGCGTGATGAAAATAACATATAGCCACTTTCAAAGTCAACCAATAATCCATTACTAACTGTAAAGTTAAAGTAACTTGTCACATAGAGTAGTACAAAATTTACATTTGGTAAGCCTACATAAATAAAATATCGTAAAATACCTTTGGCTGTTTTTTAATGAAAATGCTGTTGCTAAATCCGAGACATAAGGTTAATTAATCAATGTATTAGAATTACATATATAATTGTTACTGTTTCTGTATAAATTAAGGTACATACAAATATTTTCATATATAACATTTGATAGTAAAAAATCATTTCAATATTGTATTATGTCTTTACAAAATTTGAAGTTTACTCTTTCTTAAATCTACTCAAACCTTTACTTACACGACATGGGTTCGAGCTTTACCTCTGTTGTCATGAGGGAGCTTAATACAACTAGGTCCCAACATCATGGTAATTGTTCTTTACCACGACATGGAAACGTGATTACGGAATAAATCTTATGACCAGCTATAACTTATCTCTCGGAAACTAAAAGTTAAACAAACTACAGAATAAGTAACATTCCACTATAGAAGATTACATCTATAAATACAAAGAAATAGGTTAAATTTGTTATGTATATACGTAGTTACTACGAAACAAATTGATTTAACTTTAACATAATAAGTTATAATTTAAAAACTATGATTAACCTTGTTAAATGTTAAAACAAAGTAACACCGTAATAGCCCATAGAATATTTGAATTAAATTTAATATCCAAATTATATTAGTTTTTAATATTCATTATTTTTAATATATTTGATGTTTTTTTTTTCATTTACCTATCACGGAGATGTTTGAAAAAGATCAGAAATAATGTAAGTACGATAATTTCAAAATTTGAAAATAGTTATTGTAAGATAATTTAGAATTTTATAAGAACGATTTGCAACATAAATGCAATGATACAATTTTACAGAGTTTTCAATCACTAAACAAAATGTTACACAAATTTTACTTTACAAAGTGAATTATAATTTAAGTAAAGAAATAGTTCTGTAGTTGTATCTCAGTTGTATTCTTATTATGTTTCTAAACATGTACGTAGCATTATCCAGCATAATGTAGTAACTATAGCATTTCCTGATTTCTCAAAATACTCATTAAAAGGTCTTAAGTTGTATTGATTTAAGAACTTCAGATCTCCGTTAATATTGTACACCTTATTCCGTTGATTAGTTAAAAGTTAGAGAAGTTAAGTTAAAAGTTATTCTGTACTCTATCAGAGAAAAAAAAATAATATGAAATCTTTTCTGTAATAACTTAAAATCAAAAGACAGACAATTCTTTGATCTCACGATAAAAAAAAATATTTAAGTTAACAGACTTAAAAGAATGCATGACATATTTGGGAAGTATTAACAAAAATAATGTTTTGTTTTTTTTTAAATCATGAAGAAGAAGAGAAAATGTCGTATAACATGCCTTATAACAAAAGATTAGCAATCTATAGTAATACAACCTACAAATGTTTAAGTATTAAAATGATAATTGGTGGAGTGAAGGGAAACTCTTGTATCTTCTAGACCTAAATTATATCCAATTTTGGAAGAGAGCTAGCGATAAACTACTTGCCTTTTTTTTGTCAAATAAAGCTTCATTGATTATGACTATTTTCACGATAGCCTTAAGAAAAATTGCATATCACTATACCATTTCTTGTCTATAAATGTTTTAATTTATTTACCTATCATTATAACTGTTATGGGTAGACGTGAAAAATATTGCTAGAGAAGTTCTTCAGTAGCACCAGGGATAGTGACAAATCTGAGAACGGCTTAATTTTTCATATATAAGGAAAATTTGGAAGATTGATTGAGAAACCACTCTATGTCAAAATACTATTTGATTAGGATGTAAAAAATTTTATCCATAATCTTTGATCCGCCATTTTGAAATGTAATACATCATTGCTATGTAGAATTTTAAGATAAATTCAATTTTGAAAACTGCACATTAATATCTCAAAAAATTCTGAAGTTATTTGTTTGTATTTACATTGAATCATATCACGTAATGTAAAAAAGAAATAACGTACCGGTACATTAAAATTCTTATCTATAAAATTTTAATGTTGAATATAACTTAACATTAAAAAACCAATCAAATCAAAAGGTATTAATGTAATGTACATCAATTTTAACAATAACGAAAAAAAATAATAATAATGATATTATGATTATTCAAATAATCACATTTAAATTATTTTATTCAACGTAAATAAACGAACATATCTTGTTTTGAGATATGGATGTGCGATTTTCATTACTGATTTTGTCTTACAATTTTACATTGAAAAGATATACACATTACCACTTTCCTATTAACAAAAAGTTACATTTAAAATGGCGTATCCAAGTTGGCTGACAAAAATTTTGACATCCTAATAAAATAGTATTTTTTCATAGAGTAGGTTCCACAATCACATCTACTTTCAAATTTTCTTTATGTATGAAAATATTTAATATTAAGCCCTTCACCCACTCTGTATATCAATTTAACTATTTAAAAACGCAACAGCTGTCAGTTCTTAATATTTATATGTAAACAATAACTTAACATGCAAACAAAATCTAGTCACAGGAAGTATGTTCAGCTTAATAAATGAGAGAAATTAAAACCATATGCTTTTATTATTCAGTAATTAGTGAACCCATAAACATAAATAATAATGCAACATTACATACACAGTTGTTGTTGTAATTCGTTCAAAGTAAAAGTCTGTCTGTAAAAGATTTTTAAAAGATAAGTTCTGTAAAACATTTAGCTGAATTTAAACTATTGAACAACATGTTTATAATATATGCAATACAATATAAAGATAATTTTGCATATAAATATTTTCAAAGTTACACACTATTGTTTGTACTACATTTAAACGTCATATTATTTCAATTACTCTCCCCCCCCCATTTTTGTAAGTTAACAAGGATTCCGTAGTTTTGATTTATCAATCTTTAAAAAAAAAAATTTATGTTTAACAATTCAAATATTTATAATATATTAGTTTTGTTTAGAGGTATTGAATTCTTATAAATATTAAATTACTTTAATTGGTAGAATTAACACAGACAGATATAATAAATGTAACTTAATAAATGGATCATATACATTGATTCAAAATTACATAGATTTGCTATACATTATACGGATTTTAGTTATCGTACAAAAAATACAAATTAAACGAATATTTAAATTTTTAAATTTATTATTAATAATTATAAATTAATAAAAATGACGTATATTAAAGTATTACATTGAAATCATCTAGAAGCATTACTAAAAAGAGAACCCAATCGTTTTCTATATATATTATAATTTCTATTACAAGAGTGTTAATGCAAATCAAGTTGGCTTTCCAAGTAATAAGTTGGAATAGAGGTGTAACAGAACTTCAACAATGGCTTCACAGCGGATACATTAATGAAGCCTGCTTGTGTATTAATATGATATTTTTATCATTATACACAATGCATATACATTACACATATTAATACATTACCATAGCTAAGTTGCAGCCAACATTATTCAAAAACAATAGATTGCAACTGTTTCGTGGACAGTTTAGTAATTGAATTTTTTTAATATCGACGTTTACAAATATTATAATTTAATTTTGTATTTTTTGCTGTCAAATTTATCGTAGGATTTATGGTATGTTACTAAGTGAGTAATGTTTTTTTTTAATTATACGACTATTTCACATGTTAAGTTTCGTAAAACAATTGTTTATATTTATATTCAATATTAGAATTTGTCTTTTAAATTTAGTTATTATTATTTATATGTATAGACCTGGAACTGCGGATGCAGTAAAAATAACGCCTTCTACAGTACATTACTTATTATATTTTGCTTGCCTAACTATTAATTTAATTGAAAGTGTGGAGTATAAAGTTATAAGATATTACATTTTGTTTGCAATTGTTTTTGTGTTTTCGTTAACAATACTCATAAAACTAAAACTAGTTTTAATTACATTAAGAACTTTTTACATTTTAGCGAAAAGTTTTAGGCGTTTAATTTGATTAAAACGATAATCATACAAATAATTTATTTTACATTTCAGTATTGTTTTTAAAATAAAGTTGTAAACATATATTAGAGGAAATTGGTTCAGTGAGAAATATATTGCAGCATAGAATTGTCCTTTAGAACTGTATTGATGATTAATTATTTTATAAGGCAGACACAATATTTACACATACTGTCTTGTAAGATTACTTCGTTATAGGAAATAGTTACTTACGAATTTTTACAGAAATTAAATATCTTTAAATTTTAGTTTGAGGGAAAAGGTTTGAAAATATAATTCAGCTGAAATATTTGATATTAGCATAATATTTCTTACAGTGAGAAACATCTCAAATTCACAATTAGTTAATTCACAAAATCAAAGTAATATTTTGTATTATGTTGTTTTCAAAATAGCAGTTTTTAAGGAAAATTGTCAAATTTATTGTTCGTAAATTTTATATCACGGTTCTATAGTTAAAAATGTCATCTATATAGTTGAATTAAGTATTTTTATTGTATAATTTGATTTAAATATATAAATAATAAATATAATAAAATATTCTCGTAATTAATTAATGAAACATTAAGTGTTGTGATAAATAAGTGAAATAAATGTATAAGTATATTTCCAACTATAATTTATTTAGAAGTGTATATACAATAATAAATCATTACTTTTATACACCTATTACATTTATTAGAAAACATACTACCTAACAAAATTATTTACAGTACAACATTTCTTGAGAATATTTATCTTTCTACAATTTCATTATATTCATGAATATTACGAAATCTTTTGCGTAAAGAACGCAATGCAGGTTTTTATCTGCAGCGAGCAATTTACAAGTTAATACATTCTCCTGGCTCTAAGTTTTCATTTTAACCGTCGTTCTTGCTTTAAACATCTGTTATTCTATTTAATTAAAACGTTTAACACAAGCTTTCATGTAAAAGTTTAGAAATTATCTTATTTTCTCCTTTGTTACAAATTTTACAAGTCTCGCCAACATTTGTATACAGTAAAGAATAATTGTGTCTGTTTTGAAGTAGGGCTACTAGTAACTTAAGAGTAAACAAATCAATTTCTTGTTGGTAAGACAATGTGTACATAGAAAAGAAATATAACAGAACTGAGAGCGTGATTACAATGTTTTGTTATTAATGCAATACAAGTTGGGACAATTTATTTTAGACCATATAAAAATATGAATAATGATTTATTTTGACTTCGATTTATCCTTGCCACTTTTCAATATTATTATTAAGTTAGTAATGTCAAAGTGTAAACAAACTGTTATCCTATTTTAATTTAATCTGTACTATATTGGACTATACTTATTTTTTTAATAAAATCTTGAGTTCGTACAATATTGCGTATTCAGCAAACTTTGCAAAGAAAAGAACTTCTGAAATATAATAACTCTTAAATATTTGGAAAGCTCTTGTCCGAAATTTATCACTGTTTTGATTGTAGTTTTGTTGTTTATTAACTATAAGTCTACTAGATAATTAATCGAATTTAAATATTTATTATGTATAATGGAACATATTAAAATAAGCATTATTACATGGAATAGTTGTGAAAAAGTAAATAATATTACAGTCAAACCATCACCGTGTTGTCATTTAATTTGGTTCTAATAATTTCTTTTAAAGAATATAACATAATTATGATACGTTAATTTTAAATTTCTCAGACATAGCAAAAATTACACTTTTTTATACGTCCTATTAAATAATACAATATTTAATGCTACTGTTTTTTGAAATACAACAGTTTTATATTTCGTCTTAAATAACAAGTCATTACAAAAGTTTATAAATCGAATGTGTTAACATTTACATTCGACATGTATTTGTAATGGTATTCCTAAAAAGTAGAAGTTTTATAACTGACTTTATGTCCAATCCAAACAAATTCAATGCTAAAGAACTTTAATAATCAATGTTTCAAACTCAATTCTCAACAACTAACTTGTATATTCAATATAATATTATTTATATTTTTTGTAGCATTTCCAGAAATATCTGTGACAAACTTAAAAGGTTAATAGTTAAAGAAACTATTGGATTTTTATTAACTTAAATTACTGAACCTATTTTGTGAATCTTGGTTGAACGTAAGATTAGTGTAATGAACGTGAAATACTTAATTTACTCATGTTCTTAAAATAATTCAAGTAAGGAGTGAATAACAGCAATTATTGTTGAAATTAAACGTCTTTATCAAATACGTATAATACTATCAGTACAGTATACAGCCTTACTTAGTAATACCAACTTTGTTAGTGCGTTTAATAGATATCGTAAATGGCGAATTTATAATTACGATTTTCTCTTCCTCTATTTAATTGTTCTTCTGTGCATTATTGAAACACTGGGAATATTTGTTTCAAATATTCAATTGACGTATCAGTTAGTTTTTAAATTAGGTATACCAATAAATTAAATTCATGAAATATAAACCATTACGTTTTCAACTCGAACATAATATATACTACTTAGTTACATGTGTCTAATAAAACTCATAAATAAATAAATGCGTCTATTCAATTTGAAAGACAATAGTTAAGATATAACCGTAATTTTTAGATTAATTTTACAAGAATATTTTATTCGTTTCTGTGAATTCGAATAATGTTAGTTTTCACCAATTTATTTTTTAAGAGTATTTTGTAAGGGTATTTTCTTCATATATATTTTAGCTAGCAATGGAATTACCAGTTATATATAGTGCTTTAACTAAAGAGTAAATTAAAGTGTTTATGTGCTACTACTACGATATTAATTTGTTGAATTCGTAGTTCAAGTTGTTATTTTATACACGTGTACACATGTAATGAGAAACCACCATGTGAATTATGATTTTGTTTCTTTGTTTTAATTTATTGCTTCTACCAGGTTAATTATAACCTCACTTTGAATATGTTATTATTATAATTATTTTCATTTTGGACAAACATAAATTTTAAAACAAAAATGGCTGATGTATTATTTGGTTTCTATTCAACGATACTTTAAGGTAAGTCTAGCTTTATTTTATTTACTAGTTTAGATTTTTACTAAAATAGTTTTGAAACCATTATATTTTAACTAAAATTATTTTACGTTTTTATAATTTACTTTCACTGTGAATGGTTTTTGCCTCTTCACAATTGTGTTTGTGATTTTCTAAAATGTAAAAATAGATACCGGGTTGTAAGGTTTGGGGTTAATAACTCAACCCAACCACTTTACAATAAAATAAAATAAAGAAGAAATAAAACAAATAAATAAATGCAATAAGAATATTTAAAACAAAAGTAATTTTACAGAACATAGCTTGGGACATACAAATAAAACTGCAAACGTAAACGCAAACTAAGCATTATAGCACGCGTCTAATCGACCGAGGACAATGAACTATACTTTCCAGGTGGAATCATAATAAAAGCAACCTAAAGGAAATCGAGTGGCCCAATCAAATAGTGACAAAATTCAGAAATCAACCAATAGTGAGGAAACAACGAGACGTGGAAAGAAAAAGAGGAGAGGAAGAGAGAAATAACGCATGTCTTTAATAACTGTGCTTCAAGGGGTAAAGACATCAAATTCAACAAAGGAAAAATAGCATACAAAAATCAAACAAGTGTAATCGGTAGTGAAAGTAAAGTTCGGAAGTAATTCATCAAGAGAAATTCGATAAATAGTGTCTGCGAGTGCGTGGGTGTAATTATTATTTAAAATCTTGTAGAGAGTTGTGTAAAGTAAGGAGATTAATATGTGAGTAAATTGAATTTAACTAAATATTATTTTGTAAGACAGATTTCGATATTTAGAACTAACATTGAATCATATACCAAACATTTAAATATTATAGAATTATTAATTAATAAGCAGATCATTCTGAGTTAATTAATGACTTAACACTCAAGTTCATAAGTAATGGATTACATATATTTATATACATGAGCGGGTTCAATCATTCCTTGAAAGAGTTAGAATCAAGGTGTTGAAAGGGTTCTTAGTGCTCAGAGTTTAAGGTAGAAATATTATGTGTTTGTATGAATGTAGAATGGGTTACTCAATATGTTAAGAGAGTGTCAACATCCTAACTAATTTATATAATTTGTTAAAGTAGGCCTACTTTTAATGTTTTAAGAGCACCTGATGAACCATAAATAAAGGGAATAATTTGTCAGTTTAATTTCAGGTATTAAATAATTTCAATAACTATAATTAATTCAAATCATTTGCCAGTGTAATTGCTTGTATAAAAATAAGGTGAGAAACCTATAATTGATTTAGGTAGTTTTGTCAAGGTAACCTCTGGTATTGAAAGAGTTTGAAGAGGGAGAGTTCATTAATTTATTATACTTGATTTTGACTAAGAAAACTGTGTCTCTGTAATTGTTAATACCCTATACTTAGGAGTACTTCTCTAGCCAAGTTAAACATTGGTCCATAGTTGGACCTGGTGGACGCCCCCAAAAACTTGCAAATATTATAATTCAAAAGATCCTTTATAAATTCAGAACATATGCAAAGTGTTCTCTCAGTAATCTCCCAAAAACCTTAATCTCAAATAAAACAACCTTACATGATAAAGTCGCCTAGGTTTAAACAAACCTTACACGGGTGTTTAAAAATGAACATCTAGGTTTTAAGGCTTTGTAATATTTAATTAATTTAACTTATAATTATAAATAATACATCAAATTAACGAGCAACACAACATTTGTGTTGGCACACCTTTGCCTATGCGCATCCTCTGTTTCCTCTGCCTTCCGTTAACAAGCGCCTATAGTAGCGTAGATGTTGACTAGTAGGCTAAACAGAAAGCTTTTGTGTTTTAAAGTTTGAAAGGACTGAATCTGTATTAACTGAGCAACGTGCGTTCCATATTAAGTTCAAATATAATAACCCTATTAATAATAACATTCGTAGATGTTATAATTAGTTTAAAGTCAACGGCTGTCTTTGCGAAGAGACTACGGGACGACCAAGATTGACTGAATAACTCTTTTATCAAGTGAGAGAGACTTTCAAGCTTAGCCCCAAGAAATTATTTCGGAATGTTAGTCGAGAATTAGCAATTTCACCGACGTCTGTGTGGAGGGTTTTATGGAGACTCTTACAACTATGTCCTTATCGTTTGCAGTTCTTACAAGCTGTAAGCCTACAGACTACGGTTTTTGTTCCAACTTTTCAAACGATATGTTGCTGGATGACGATGTTGGTTTTCAGGATCGTCTTATCCTCCGCCATGAATCGACAATTTTGTTCACCAAAGTCGACATGTAAAAATTCATAATGTACACATCTAGGTTTCAGATGTTGTGATTTTAAGCTTAATTTTATATTAGATTTTATTATTGTTGTTGATTAATGATCAACATTTATTTAAATATACAAGGTAACATAAAAAGGTCAATAAAGTAAACGTCAAAGTATATACTATAGTAATTCCATTATTTAATTATAAATATAACATTACACACATTTATTTATACTGATATGTATTTTACAAAATATTTAATTAATATAAAAACTAAATGAATTGTTCAAGTTCTCATCTTCGTTATAAATTTCATTAATTATTATAAAGTTCCGTAAACCAGAATTATATTAGAAATTATAGTTTTTAATTAAAAGATATTTTAATTATAAGGAAGAGTGAGTGGTTTTGAAATAAAAAATTAAGTGAGTTTTATTAGTTCAACGCGTGGACTAATATAAGCTGACAAAGGAATTCCAAACTAGCAAATTAATTCAATTTCATGCATGTACCAACTTTTGTAATTTAGTTAACAAAATGAAACTTCTGCTTCAAACGTTTACTAAATCTAATAAAACACTTCTTTGAATGTACGGTGTTTGGACACTTGAATTTAAATATGTTTATCATTACAAATAAGTTTTTACTGTAATTAAGTAGGTAATTACAATCGAAAATAAATCAAGTAATTAAAATTCGTATAAATCGAAAGTAACCATTTTATAAATTATAACTATAATACCAAACAAAACATACAATTTTAATATAATAATCCTAATTACGATTTCATTATCTTTAATGTCAGTTTAATGTAAAGTAGCCTTAGTAAGTAACAATTTATTTAATATCAACAATATATTGTGTCAAGTATAGGCCTAACTTATAGACACAAAATGAAGTAATACTTGAAATTATATATTAAAAAGTTGTATTTTACTATCAAAGAAGCTTTTACTTGAGGATTATATTGAGGAAATTTATTTTATCTAAATAGACAGAATGTATTAATAAAATAATTGTTGCCAATATTTTTTGGGTAGGTCTGCCTTGACCTTTCTTCCAATTAACTCTGAATTTAAAAATAGTCACAATATACTAAAATGGCAAAGTTAAAATATAAATTTTGTATAGTAATATAATAATAATAATTACAAAACAAACATATATGTAAATATTCTAATAAATTAAAATTTGTGCATATAAATCATTGACAAAAATTTAATAATACAATATACAAACTTTTAAAGTACACTTTAGATGTAAGATTCATCGCCTTCCTTGAATAACCCGTCAACCAACGATTTTGAGAATTGGACATGGGGTCTTCAGACTTAATTGCCTCTAGGAGTGAATTCGATAGACGTCATTCGGACACAGTAAATGATAATTGAGCATTGGAGTTAGGTGGAAAAATATCTCAATAGTAACCTCTTATTGTGATCTTTTGAACATGATAGGTTAGCCGACACTATAGATTGTTAGACGAAATATTTAAAAGATACAGATTAACCTGAGCTGTTCTTCTTTTCTTCTCATCACTCGGTGGGTGAATCTCTGTAAACCTTCCACTTTTCCTCTTCTTCTACCATTATGTCACCTACGTTTTCTGGATGATCGGTGGCCCAATAATGTCTTTATTTCATTATTATAACAAAAATATTGCATATGCTATTTATGTTTATGCATCCTAAAAAAATACAAAATTTACCTATTGATTATTTCTACCTACGCTTTACAAAATATGATTTAATTAGATTATATGGTAACTTTGTCTTACTTACTTATTTTTGTCTTACTATCTTAAAATAAACTGTCCGAAATGAAATTAAGGTGAAAAGTGTCATTTAAAACAGATATACAGGTTAGATGTAAATTTTTAGGTAATTGTGAATAGTAGTTTATACATTAATTTTAGTTAAGCCCAATAATATGTACACAATATCATCGTTAGAGCATTTAGCAACATATTGCATTAATACAACTGCAGAAAGAAAATCGTTTGTGGTGGACTCGTTATGATAAACGGATGTGTTTTTAGTGGGTAACAATCCCAAAACTACTATTGTGAGAACCTCCGACAAAAAAAAAAAAAAAAATTAGAAAATATTTCAAACACAATTTAAACGTGGATTATATTAATCATATCGTCAATGTTTGTGTTGGTTATAAATCACAAACTTTATTCTTCGTCTTAGGTATTACCCGAATAAATTATAAAAACTTTTAATATTTCATGCTTTAACAGCGTTCTGTTATTGATCAAATACTCAGATTTTAAATTACAACACAATCTTAATTAACAGTTTCATTAGTACATTTTTGGTAGATAAAATATACGGCCGAAAAAACTGAAACTGCTCTTTTTTAGTCTTAAAGTTCAATGACGCATTGGTCCTCAGGGTGAACTTAACTTTCTATTTGAAAGATCGACAAAGTTTCGGGTGGTTATCCCATTGTAACACATCACTTTCATACTGACAAGTTCTCTCAAAGGACTGATAACGTAGATAAACTTCTAAAGTAATGCACAAATGGACTATTATATATCTAGTGTGACACTATGTAAGATAAGACTTATGGATTAGTAAAATTCAATAAATAAATTAAATTAGCTGGCCCGACCCAGCTTTGCACGGATAGACAAATCAAAGTTAAATGTATATTAACACAAAATATATTATAGCAATAAATATATTACACTATGTATTTCTTATGGGGATTTTTAGTAACTTTGACCCCCCCCCCCCCAAACCTCCACCTAAAATTTAGATTTTTTTAAACTCTTTCTTAGCGAGCACCTAGGACCCTGGAGGAAGCTACGTAATAAAATTCATTCCAATCCGTTCGGTGTTTCTTTTTAGTACTTTTGACCAACCAAACCCCCCTAAAATTTCGAATTTTTAAACCCTTATTTAGCGAGTACTTAGGACCCTAGAGAAAGCAACATACCAAATTTCATTCCAATCCGTTTGATGGTTTTAGAGAAATCGTGATTTTGTAACTTTAACCTTCCCCAAACCCCCCTAAAATTTTGAATTTTTTAAAACTCTTTCTTAGCGAGCATCTATGCCCTAGAGGAAGCTACATACCACATTTCATTCCAATCCGTTCGGTAGGCTTTGATAAATCGTGATTTAGTAACTTTGACCCCACAAAACCCCCTTAAAATTTCGAATTTTTGGAAACCCTTTCTTAGTGCGCGTCTAGAGCCTATATAGAGTATTAGTGCAACATTTCATGTTTGTAGGCCTCGTGGTTTTGGAAAAACTGTGATGAGTCAATGAGTCAATGGGTCAATGGTATTTATCTTTTATAAGTATAGATTAATAATACTTAAAATAAAATAACATTTAATTATCTTAGGTTATTATCTTTGAACATTTTATGAACTATAACATTTATTTTAATTAGTAAAATTGTTGTCTATTTAATGTTTTGCTACATAAAAATACAAATAAAGTAGTTAAAGTTATGTACTTAATCGATAATTGTGTAACTACAAAATAGTTGAAACGCTTGGCGGTCCTTGACTAGCCTCATCCAGAAAATGCAGTATTTGCGACTCTTAAGCTCTATAGGTGATCTAGTTAAATTTATGTTACAGAAGAATCATTTCCAAACAATATCTTGAAAATTTCAATGAAAGACATTTCTCGATAAAAAGACCGCCAAGCGTTTCAACTATTTTGTAGTTAGACTCAGGGACACATTCAATGAAAAAGTAACGTAGATATTTATGTGAAAAGGATAGCCCTACATTATTTCCAACAATGCAATTTGCAATAATTATTATATTCCATAGATATAGAAATCTTCCAAACCATTTAATATTTAAATAGTACAAATGATTTATTTGTATTACTTTATCCTCGATCCAAATTATTGCTTATTTTAAGGGAACACATATTATATGCACATTAAAGGCTAAAACTCAACTATTAATTAGCATATATACATTATAGGTTGTGACAGAATATTTACCTTCAGTAGCAAAGTAAAATCATACATTAGTATTTAGTGTGTACTTTTTACTTTCTGTTTGAGAGATCACCAAAGTTTTGGGAGTTTATCCTTTTGTAACAAATCACTCGGAAATCACTTCAACGGAGAAGTTCAATAGCTTGTTAAATCTCTCAGCAATGTCATATTTTCCTTTCCTATATCTTTATATAAAGCACTGAGTGATGTTAATTTAAAGGTTAATAAAAGACACATACATTTAGTAGAGATAGTACACAATTAATAAAATATACCCACAACCAACTGCAACATCTTTCGTTATTAATTAAAAATGTTCATAATTATTCGTTAAATGCAAAGAACAAACTAACTAATACAGTTTGTTAACTAACTCAAGGTTAAATTTGGTTTTAATTCAAATATAATTAAATTAGAAAATAATATTTTTTACAAACTATTAAACCAAAATGATTTGAGATAGTTGTTAAAAAGTTTTTAACTATAAATAGACTTAAATTAATCTACAATAAACTAATCAATTTTTTTTAAACTAATAAACACATGTTATTTGAGATAATTTATATAAAATACAATTTTATACCAGAAAGCAGTAGCTTACGGAGAGGTTTATATTTAAAGTATTAAAGCAATAAAATTCAAAATCTAATGAAAATTAGATAAAGGATTTTGTAAACTAGTCAACATTTTTAGTTCTTCTATTTACTATAAATAAATTAATTATGGAATTTCTATCAACATTATGTTGTTGATAATATTATACCTTAGCTGATTTGATAGACCAACATCAAACAACTACTTTTTTCATTTTGGATAATGTCCCCGAATCACTATATTAATACAAGGTTAAATACAAGGTTCCTGAGTTCTGACCCAGTACCCGTGTGGGCAACTACAAACTAAATGTTGTGCGTTGTTTGTTGTTTTTTTGTGTGTATGTGTTGTAATGTCAATGTGTTGTAACCATTTTTTTAATGTTTGACGACCTCATGTGAGCGATTTTTTACACCAGAAGATGGACGACTGATACGTCCGAAACCGCGGTAGTGTTTACAATACTAGTGGATCACTTGACGGAAAAAACAGGTAATATTACATTAACCTTGTAAACAACTACTTAGTAAATTTATTTTAAAATAACCATAATTCATTTGAAACTATAGATTTTCTTACGATAGAATTATTTTAATGTATTCAAATTAGTTATAAACTAAACTTAGTTGAATTGCATATCTCTGTTAGTCTTCTGATATAAAATATGTTTCTTCGATATAAATAGGAAAACGATAGCGCTATATTATACTGAAAAGTATAAATTGCTATAAATAATACCAAATAAAAAATATCGCAAGGTAACTATGAATAGTATTTAAGAGCCTAGAAATAGTTGTAGGACAAAATGCATTACCGATTTTAAACGTTATAAGTCTTTGAGGTTCCAATATATTTTCCCCTTGACAGCTAAATACATATACATTGTTAATAAATTATATCAGATATTTCAATAGTATTCTAAGTACATATTGCATTACATTTTAACTCTAGATATTTTAAATTTACCATTAAAATAACTTTTTGTACATATAATTTCCCTACAGTAATTTTAATAGAAAATAGCACACACGTTTTATTTCAGTGCTCTTAAATCACAAACATAAGGATGTTATTACAATGTGTATACATATCACATAAACTCCATTTTGTTTAGTTAATATTTAAAATAATTTCACAGTCAAGCATAGGTCTACTCATCTTAAGTGAAAGATTGAAGCTGAAGTTTGTATTTGTGTTACTATTTATTAACAAATAAATTACTCTGGTTAACACATTCTTATCTTAACTCTTTTACATGTTTATTTCCGATTACAAATCACTATTTTATTTTACAAAACATGCTTTTTAAATAATATAATCATGTTCTGACTTTAAAATTTTCTAGCCCTTAAACACTAAATATCACGCCAGAATAATTACTATAGTTTAGTTAGAAATATCAGAAATGCAGTCCAATGGGTTAGTGTGATTGACAGCAACAAAGTTACCGCGATAAAAGGGATTCCATTCATGTACAACCCAAGATGTATTTATCGTTAAACTATATGATCAAAGTTGTAAAGCTTTAGACATAGACATTGTCTACTGAAGGTATTTTGATGCATTGTTGTGTCGGATGGGCAATTGGTTGAAGGCTAATAATATGTACTCAACTAATATGTACAACAAAATAACTATATTCTATGTGCAAACCACATGTTCTGTTAAACTATATTTTGCCCTATAGTCTACAAAAATTTTACCACTTTTTAAAGTATACTTGAACATAATTTAAGCATATTTTTATTGACATCTGTGTTTTCTACAGTTGGTTTGTTGTTTTATTAAGTTGTTATTAAGAGAATTGTACCTACTATATGGACTGTAATATGTAGTTGAATAGAGAATTATTATATATTTACAGTTCTAATTTTAAATTTGCAGGGTAATGTACAAACAAGTGTTTTATTGGTTCCGTATTTATTTTAAAGTATTTCGTACCTACACTCACTAATTATGTTGTTTTATCTATTGTATATACTGTACTTGTAATAAGAATAATACAACAATTTAACAAAAAATCTTTACCTAAATAATTTGTATGCTGAACAAAAGTAATTTATTCAAAGTCAATACAACAAAATGTTTTAATTTGGCTTACATTTTACTGAAATCAACGGTAATTTGTATGCAGAGCAAACGTGATTTATTTTTAAGATCGGAAAACACTACTATGAATGAAGACGTAGTACTAGCTATGAAAGTATGAATCATAAGTACATTGAAGTTGCCATTATAGCGAAGTAATTTAATGGAAGCGTTGTATAGGCCTACCTAATCCGTTTTCCAAGTATATTATAATTGTTTCGCACCTAATTTATAATACGGCGCTCTTCCTTTATATAGCACCTAATGTTTTCTTGTAGCTTATTTTGGGTTTCAGTTTATTACTTCTGACATTAAAAATAGTTTTGTATCGGCTTTGAACAAATTACGGTGCGCAGAATAAAAATTACTTTTTACTTAATAGTTTCAAGCATTTTTTATTCAAGAAAACAAACGATTACCACAGGCCAGTACGTAGCAATTAATATCATGAAAAGTTTAGATGACATAGCAACATCTGATCTAGTCAACAATACATTATTTAAACATCCGTGGTATGCGAACGTGTTCGAATACGTGTAAACATTGAGAAGTCTTCGTCTCAGAGATGGAATAAATCTTCGTTTGCCTGAAGTGAAACAGATTCTAATTTAATTTCAGATTGTTATTATATTGTTACTCTTGTTCATATATTTGGTAGATAATAATAATACGAAGCACACAGGAGTTGTACCATTTAGACCGTTAGAGACCTGATTGACCATCCAAACCGGATGTGAATATATTGTTGAAACCAAAGCCTAAAATAATAAAACATTCAATACTTTAATATCATTTAGAAAACCCGACCGATTTCAAACAGTTATATAACGAGTCAACAGGTAGCTCAGAGGATAGAAATTACTAACCAACACTGCGTTTTCTCTTTTATTTTACCAGAATATAACTACTAAGATAGTTGTGTTTCTGACAAAAATTATGTCATTTATAGCTTTTAAAATGTAATTCAGTCGTGTAAAAAGCTGTTTATACAGGTAAATTTGTTAAGTAAAATAAATAAATAATGAGATTGGAATCAGAGGTGAAATTTTGTAATTTTCCTTCACATAGATAATAATGATTTTATGTTGGCTGGATAGCCTTGTAAAATGTTCTAATATATAAAACTGCATAATCTGGCGTAATTAGTCTTAAGTAGTTTTTTTGTTTAATTATGCTGAGTAATCTCATTGGAAAATATGCTAACTTTTTCAAATATAGTTTAAGGCAGGTAAAATTCAAAAAGTCCTTTTGTAACAGTTTTACTTTTAATTGTCCAAAGTTTGTATTATAACATAATATTTCATTAATTATAAAACAATATAAATATTGTTAAAAGCACAAAATGCCTAACATGTTTAACTATAATTAATTTGCTGCAAACCCAGATGTAATTTAAGAACATTATCATAAAATAACTTTTTATAAAATTTTATCCGAGTTAATAAATTTTAATGTTTATTAACTTGGATAAAATATCATAAAAAGTTATTTAAATTTTAAATTGTAACATAATGTTACAATATTTAATAAGCACAAGATTTGTTGTCAGAAGTGCAAATGCCTAACCTGTTTGATTACTGTAAAATTTCTGAAAAACAAATGGTATGCAAGAACGTTTTCGCTTACATGTTAACTAATTTGGCTAAAATTACATAAAAACCTTGTTGTAATTATTGAAGCAGTGGTAATTATGTTTCATTGTTAACGTATAAAATTGTATTTGATTACATTTTAAAGAAAGGTTGCACTTGTAAAGTGTAATATAAATTGTTAGATCATGGAAATTATTGTTAATCCATGCAAGTCCATGTACATAATTTCTTTCGAGATGTCTTAATTTCTTTTATTCTAACCCATTGTAAATCTTCTTAAAACTGTTTCTATCTGTATAACTAAAATCAGAGTTTACTGCAAACATATCTAGGCCTACTATGTTCTAAAAATAATCATTAAATTTATTATTTTAAAACAAATTCACTTCACAGCTATGCTGATCGAAGATATGCAAATAAACTTAGTTTTAGTACCTTCTGATAAAGTGCGTACAACAAAACTAGATCTTTTGAGCTGTTTATGTATTCGCTTAACAAAGAAGGTGTAAACAGCTGATCTTCAACTCATCTTGCGAAGGACTTTCAAACTTAGCCTTACTGAAGCATATATGTAGAAAGCTAAATTTTCAGTAATTTAATTAAAGAAAGAAAAATAAACAACATCTACAAAATTATAACCTTTGTGGTATACGCATAAAAATATGTATGTAAAAACAATTAGAGCTCAAGAACTTTATTTCATTATACTGTTAATGCTATTTGTTATGTCAGATTGATTATGTATATATAACTTTTTAAATTAAAATTTTTTTTAAAATTATTATTTTTGAGACGTCGGTTTGTCAGTTTATATACTCGTATTCAGTCAAAAAGGGATTATTCAACTTTTATAAACAATACTTTAAGTGACGGCACTTTTTTTAAATTTTTTATTTTATATATAACTAACTAAATAACACAATTTGCTTTTTAATATAATTAATTTTTGCTACCTTAAACTAAACATAATTTTTGTTGCTAACACATAGGCTACAACAAATTTTCTAAGCTATACATAAAAATATATATTTCTTTTTGTAAATTTTCCTATTTTTAACATATATAACGAACTATATATTGTTTAACTAGATATTTTTTAACTATATAATGTTAAAGTAATGTTTACTGTGCCAACCAATTTTCCATTGTAAACTTAAAACTACATATAATAATGTACAATACCTTTTATTTTCCGTCAGTGAACCTCTTTGTTTAAAACTTGTTTAAAGTTTTTGACGCGTTTCGAGAAAGTATCTCATCATCAGAAAGTCCCTCTATACATGGAGATCGTCAAAACGTTAAATACACATACACAAACACATAACACACAACACATTTAAAAAACACAGTATGTAGGTGTTCATCCTACGACTCCCGGATATCGTCTGGTTGTGCATTATCAAACAGAACACAAAATAAAACTAAAATACGCCGCGGGCATTCTGAATTGATATCGCTGCGTCATACAGAATGTTCGAATCAAAGTTCAGTTGGTCGTTTAATAATCGGTGTTCATTATTTGAGTTTAATATTTTAAAAGCCTTGTAGATTTCAAATTCTTTTACGGCGTTCATAAATTTGCCATAAACTGCCAAAGTCCGAGTAACTAATGGTCTTCCTCGATTAAATGACGCGCATACTTTATTATATATATTATTGACCTGGATAATAGAAAAATGAATTCATTATAACTACTTTTTGCTTTTTCGGAGCTACATCAAATAAGTACAGTATAAACAATAGAAGTTTTATTTATTGTGAGAGAGGTAGAACCTTTAAACATTTGGTAAACAATTGAACAGCTTAATCTGGATATGCAAAGTGAATTTAATTGCGTTGCGTCGTTGGTTTCTTAGAAACTATATGGTCACGAGTCCAAAAAAAAGTATATAATATTTAATATCTCTAGAAAATCTTCTTTCTATCCCCAATAAAATATAACAAAATTAATTGCGAGAGATTTTGTTTGCCAGCCAATAGAACAAGTCGATGAAATCACATATTTAGGCCTGTTGTAGATTCTAAATTAAGATGGAATATTCATGTAGAGTATTTGAAAAACCAAAATTAATTAAATATTTAGAATTTTCTATATGCTGAGACCGATGATCAATACCGAGTTATTTAGAATAATACATTTTTCTTTAATAAATTCAAAACTAGAATATGTTATACCAATATGGGGTGAAGCATACAATATAACCCTCAAACCCTTAATTTATGTTCAAAATTTTGTTATTAGAATAATGTCTAAAAAGACTCGTTCAGACTATCTGCGCCTCTTTTTAAAGCGTTGTACATTTTGTCCCTTAAAAATGTATACAGTAACAAAGTATACTTAAATTGTTCTACGATCGAAGTCGTGATAGAAACAATAAATTGTAGTATCGTACCTTTTTGTAAATTGCGCAACAATTTAAATGTTAAAGTTCCGAGACCTAAATTCACTGTTGTCAAGAAATTATACACTTACCTTGCACCTAAATCAGTACATAAAAACATGCAATTATAAACACAAGTACCAACAGCAATTAAGGAATTTCTTGCAGTAACTTGAATGAATTGACTTATTTTATAACACTATAATTTAGGTAATGTGTAGCTTTCTGTTCTCCTTAACTAAATGATGCGAGCCTTGTGGCATTGTTTACGAAATATTTTTATAAAAATGTGTGGGTGTTTTTGGTTTTTTAGGCAAGAATATATGTATGTATTTGGATTTAATAGTGTATTAATGTGTATCTTAAGTAAATATTAAAAGTTTTATTAAAATTTGTCTAAAATTGTTTTTTGTTATGTTACAATGGTTTTTATAGCATTAAAAATGCAGTAGTATAAAGATTTAAACTTTTAATAATACCACCCCCATCCCAAAATATACATACATAGATTTAGTAAACAAACAAATTTGTTTTGTCATATTCCAACTACATATATATAGGCCTAGTGCTTAAGGAATTATCAAAGAAAAAGTTGAAAAATTACCACAGATATGAAAATTAGGTTTAATGGAGGCGGATCCCCATTATGCTATATTTGTTTATGTTTTGGACTCTCATCCTCTGATCGG
>JAGFPH010000070.1:310438-322798 GCA_018207615.1 Philaenus spumarius
GGGGATAGAGCGAGGACTCAGAGGGAGCTCAACACGCTCCCGTACCTTAGGGGGATAGAGTGAGTTTCAGATGGAGCTTAGCTCGCTCCCGTACCAAAAGAGAAGGAAGGACCTTGTGGGTTGGCAGCCTGGGAAAGACTGACCCTTAGGGCTGACCACTGCTTCTTATATAGTGGCTGTCTCCCACTATACTTACACTAATTATTGATTATATAATGTTATCCTAATCTTATCTGCTTAGGTCAATATTTAATCAAGACTTTACTGGAACTATACATTTGTCCAGAAATGTTTCGTTACAATTTAAACGTGTGTTAAAATAAGCCTTCATTTAACACAAGAAAGCAGGGAGAATGTTTCATTCTCAGATATTTTTAATTTAAACTAAAATAAACTCACATATTGGTGCTGAACTTCATACTGGCCTTTTAATAAAATTTTCTGTAAAATCTTAATTTTTTCTAGCTTTTCTTTCATAATCACTTGTAGTCTTCTAACTTAGTAAGAGCTAAGAGCCAAACTAAGTAATTATTATAAACCTCTCACGAATACAAACTATAAAGACTAACTGAATTAGAACCGAGAAAACTTGTTATAACCGCTGCTAGATGGTGCTGATAAACTATCTCTTATTTTATAAGTAATATATATACCGCTAGTATAGTAAGTATTGGTAATTTGTCAATTGGTTTGTGGTTTGAGGCTATTAGGGTGGAAGTAAAGCAAACTGTGGTTGGCTCGCTTCCAAGCTGACGGGATATGACTAGATATCTGGTCTCCCGCTGGGGGTGTTTTGCATAATTTCACTAAGGTATTTATGTATGTAAATATATATATTAACTAAAAAAAACAGGAAAACGAAATTGTATATACAATTTTAAAATGTCGTATTCGAATTTTTGCAAATTTCTAGATGGTCCTGCATTGGTCTTGATGACACACTTTCTTTCAATCCCGCTGTATCGTTCACAACTTCCGAGAAATCCATTATACTAACAGGTTTGTTTGTATTTTTAGACTACAGAACATGGGAATTAAAATATGCCACTTTTAAAAAGTTCAAACATTTTTACTCCAAAGTTTTAAAGGTGTCCTTGCACAAGAAACATGATACATACACCTTCACTTATATCCACAGCACATATAATATATGTGTTTTTTTTTTGTGTGTGTGTTTTACAACAGATTTCAAACCTAACATTTTATACTCCGGATTAAATTGTCTTCGGCATGGAAAGCAGTAGTTAACATTTAAAGAGGCTTTAAGTACATTTTCTGACGAAATCCCACAAGAACCACTTATTTCTAAACTAAATAGTTTCAATTATTCTAAATTTTGAAATTTTATTTTGAAATTTTTTTCTTTTTAAGTTTTATTTATTGTCCTGGTCCTATTGGTCTTTCAAATAAACTGTTTGCTAGGGGAAATTTTTCCCGTTATTTCAAGAATAACTTTCTATAAATGGAACACTAATATTAGCCAAATAATCATTACAATATGTATGACATAGCATATCACATGCCTCTATTTTTTTATCCCGAACCAAGGGTGATTATTTTTCATATTACTGGATAAAAGGCACCCTGTTTTTTATTGATATAAGCGTTTATCACATTTTAATAAAATGTAAATAGGACCCAACTTCAAAAGATTGATGAAATGCATTTTGTTTTAATAATATCGTAGAGTAAGATAGCCTAATGATAAGTGTTTTTTTTTTTTTTAATTATAGATGATAAAAGTTCACATAAACTACAATCTATATAAGCTCTGTTAAAAAACTATCCTAAATTACAATAATTAATGATTTGTTTATAGCTACTATGTTAATCCAATTAGTAATTTAACCTTATATCGTAAAATCATGACCAGCGAAAATCATTTAAAATGAATGATAACAGAGTTAATGATTGTGTCACACGTGTAAAATCATAAGTAGTTGTAGTAGTTCCTAAATAAATATTTGCCAGTGTAAAAATAAAGTCTGTTCTCTCTGTTTACTGTTACTCCTTCAATACATGAAGATCTCTCTAAATAATAATTTACTTCAACGTGGCTTTTCATATAAAATCATGTATTTAGTTTAACAATCTAAAACATGTTTTAAAGTAAGAGCTAGTGTAATGAAGTTACACAACATACTTGATGTTAGTTACGTTGTTTAGTTGTAAATTGCTCAACCCTTATCACAGAACAGAGGTCTGTGTCTTACTTGGAAAGATTTATTTCCTCTTCAATGATTACGTTTGGAAATTAGATTTACATTTACCCACTCACTCAGTCTGGATAAAATAACTTGTGTTTGTCTTACACAGTATGTTCTGAAATCTACAGGTCTTATAAATAGTGTATTATGTTAACATCTAAATTTTAAAACATAGATTTAAACTATAGTAAGTAACATATATTAGACGAATGCATTTTCAATTTAAATATAAAGTTTAGTAATATTAGAGGAAATTGGCAATTCATATTATTAAAATATGATATAAATAAGCTACATAAAATATGTTTCGTTTGATTTGCTTGTACTTAAACCATAGATCTGTACCATGTTACTTTCTAACGTACAAAGGTATTCTGTAGAATAAATTTATTAGGCCTGCATATATACATAGTTTGAAATCATAACTTCATAACATTAAAAGCTTAATTACTTTCTAAAGAAATCATTTTAACATTTCCTTTCATACATGGTAAACTATTTAAAATTATTTTTTTGTATTAAAAGGATAATGATTTAGAGTGAATTCAGTTATACGAGCAAGTTTACGTAATTCATGTGAATAGTCATTTAAAATTAATATAACATAAATCAATAATATAATTTCCAAAACTTACAATTAATTACTTTCTAACTCATGCAATTCATCTATACGCTACACTGTCTGATATATCTTCATTACTGTTAATAACTTATGTACAGGTTCTGTGATAGTAACAGCTGACCTCTTATCAGACTCAGTCATTGGCAAGCAACACTGTACACAGCTGCAAAGAAAATTCAAAATCAACAAATAGACGCATTTAAAATGTTATTAAATCAAAATTTACTTCATGGTAGATATACATTTCTAAATTATTTAAAAACTTTAATTGAAGAGGAACACATTTACTTATTTATAAAATTTGCTCTGGTTGACGGCAAAACCTTGAGTTTTTATTTTTTAAGGAACTTGAGTCAACTTTAAGTTAGGTACTTGTTAGGTAGTTTACTTAATATTCTTTTTAACATTAATTTACTTTAATTTCTGTAGCATTTAATATTACATAAATATTAAATACTTCCGCCTAGCTTTTAGATTACGACTATTTCAAACAACTTTCTTAAAACAATAGTAAAACATAGTAGTGTATGGTGGATGGAATAGAGTTGGCATGTAAAGCTAGTTGTTCAACATCAGTTTTAATTATTTTAAGATTGTGTTATTTCATGTAAATTACTACATATAATTAAAGTATTTGATCTAAACTTTATACTGAAGGGAAATAAATTATTTAATGGATGTTTCAAATTGTGTACCTATGCGTAAAAGTCTAATAACCAAGAAAAAACTCACTAAACATATTTATAAATCACTGAAATTCAGGGTTAATATGTCATTAAAAAAAAGTAACTTAAATAATTCATTATTACTGAATTTAGTGTTTACTACTTACAAATGCAACCTGTTGGCAAAGTTTCTTGATTAACTTTTCTATTACAAGGCATTGTGTAGTGAATGTTGTAGTGTATTGTGTAGTCAAAGTTATACATTGATTCATCAGGTTTGATGGCACACGAGCTTGCAAGTTTGCATTCAAGAGAGTTTGGTGGCTTCAAATCAAAATGTTAACTTACGGTTGGAATGTTCCTGGCAGGGACAACGGGTTCCTTATTTATTTACTTCCTCTTGCGTGACTGCATAGACTAAGGCGATTCCTTTGGAGCTGGAGTGTGAGTAATTCAGATTGGTTCAAGGCTCATAGAACCATTTGTGTAGATAGAAAAAAAATTCTTCTTATATAGTGACAGTAAGTTGACAAAAATTTTGTTTTTAGGAAATTGTTAAAACCAAATATGCATTTCTTACGTAAATGCTAACTTCTTGAATGTTTTCGCAACAGAAAATAAGGATTATAATATTTAACAATATATAATAAATTAACAAAAGAACTGAGTTCTACGAGACAAATATTAATATTTTCAAATTTGGCTTAGTTTAGGTAAAAATAATGGATTTATGTTTGAAAATATGTAACTATCTATTTACACTTTGTGTATAATATGAATGATACATGTAATTCTGCTATTTAAAAAGCTGGTTGCATGTTTGTTTAAATAAAACTTGTCAAAATAATATTAAATTAATAAAGAGGATATTTTGCTAAATATTGTTTTTAATTTTTAATGCTCATTTATTTTGAGTTTTAAGTGAATGCAATGTGGATAGTATTTGATACATGAAAAATAAATAAATTTAAAATGCATCAAATAGATTGTATTTTACATCTTACTGAGTTCTACGGTTCCTGTTCCTTCTGAAATCAAATAAAAAAAGTGATGTGTAGTAAGAAATCGTAAAATATTACAATATTTAAAAAATCTACATGAATAATAACTTAGTAATCAGTCAAAATTCATACATTATAAACACAAGATAAAATATTAAAAGATGGAGATCACATTTATTATAAAATAGTAAGATCCTAATCAAAAACTGATCCACCAAGTAAAAATGTCCAGAAAATAAAAATAGTTTACTCTGTTTTTAAAAATGTTCACCTTATGTTTGTGACTTAAAACAGGCATGTGAGAAATGAATACAAATGGAAAAGCTATTCACTAATATAGAGGAGTTTTGAATGCTAATAAGGCTGTAAAGATGTCAATGGTTCATTAAGAGGTTCAAGAAGCTGTACATGGAAAAATAACGAGGGCTATGAGAAGTGGTGTAAAGAAAGGAAATTCTCCGTCGTGTGGGATCTTCAATACGACATACCAAAACTTTCCTGCAAGGTCTAGTGTTCCTGGCAAGGCTTATTGCTTTATTTTAGTATATAAATACATACTTAGATTAAATTAAGAAACACAATTAAATTACGAACCACTCTCCCTGTAAACAAACATTATAAAACATAGAAATGTAAACAACGCAGTGAAAGGTTATAAATATAAATATTTGATTACTTACGACAGCTATTAATTAAGTGAGATTACTTAAGATAAAATACATACACTCAATAAATACATCCATGTATTTTTTCCATAAGATGTACATGGTAAGTTTGATGCCTTAAGGGGGAGGAGGTGATTGATTGAAACATCTCGAGAAAAATCCCTTTAATTTGACATATCAATCGTCAAAACAAAAGCTTGGATGAGCTCACTAAAAATTCCTTAGTGAATTAGGAATTAAGATTTACTACATTTTCCTTGTATAACATATTCGTTCTTTGAAATTGATCGAAATAACAAAATGGTAAAATTTCACAATTATAATTTATTTAACTGAGCAACATATGTTTCACCATATGAGCATTAGGCATAATCTCGCTACAAAAACCTAACGATATATCAGGCTATTAACGGTGAAACATATGTTGCTCAGTTAAATAAATTATAATTGTGAAATTTTACCATCTGGTTATTTCGTACAACATTATGGAGTTCAACCAAGTACCAACTTATTTTAACTTAAATTGTATTCGTTCTTTATTTATTTCATTAAAGTTTGTATTAATTTAATTTATTTACTAAGTCGTAGTTCCTACTTATGGTGTTTGTACCGGTGGAAACTAATACAATACCGTAGATTAATTAAATATGATATGGCTAGAATCTAGAATTAACAAAAATATAAATGAAAATTTGAGTGTTTAAGGGCTACAGCAATTCATCTGGGTCTAAAAATGAATAAAGAGATATAGAAGAAAATGGCTACAAGAAGCGACGGATGAATAATTGTGTATAGAAGCGAACGAGAATCGTTTTGAGGAGGTATACCAGTTCATTATAAAGGGTACATTATAACATGGTGACATTTACATATTTACTGCTTACATTCCACTATTCTATTTTTCATACTATATGCAGTAGTTACTCTTGTCTGTTATCGAGTTGACAGATCTTAGGTTTTTTTTTATTTTAAACTTTCCTTGTGAAGATAACTAATTATAAAATAATACATACTGTTAATCAATATTTGAAAAATGTGTATATTATTACAAAAGTTATACATGCATAATATTTATAGCGGAATTTAATTCAAAAAACCTACGAAATTTTTGGTTCAACCAATCATGTTTTTAAATTGCTTTTAATGATATAACCTTATGATGTTTTGTTAAAACTATAATAACTAAAACACTTGTAATTTGTTTTAAATTAACTTACTATGTGTATATCGACAAAAGTCAAATATATTAATCAACTCTCCTCAACTAAATTATTTAATCATGTAACGATGCATCAACATGTTTTAATTTTAAATTGAAATCTCAATTTCGAGTATATAAGTATCCAAGTCAACGATATGATTAATAAGTACTTACACCGTCTGTGACTTCCAATTTTCTTTTCTTCACCCGCTTCGGGGATTGAACATTACTTTACACAAACATTCAGAGCTTGAAACCTCGAGGTTCGAAGGAATTCTAATGTATTTTAAATTATGAATACAAATATATTAATCAACATTGCATGTACTTATTTTCATATTAAATAACCTTAAGTAGGTACTCTATGTGATTGTTCAAGTAATTGTAATTAAATATACAGAACAATATTTTATTATGAAATACTAGAGATTTTATAGTCTTATGTTCTTTAAAATTAGTTTAATGGCGACATTTAATTCAGACATTATCAAACCATAAACTTTAAAAAAATAATTTATAGCTGGGCACACAATTCAATGTATGGAAACTGATACTTATAACTTTGTTAAAATATATAAATCAGGGGAAAATAATCTTTAGTTAATACTAGATAAAAAACATAAAATCGAACATTGCATTAAATAACTGTATAGACGAAATTACCTGCGGTTAATATCTGGAATTTATCACTGAATTAAAAAATTGTATAATTAATTCTTTGAGAACGTTGATACATTTTAGAGTAGTGCATTATATGAAATTAAAAACAAAAAACACAGTTTAAACATTTTTAAAAACAGTTTTCTTTAGGTCATGCTACCGTTGCACCGGTCACTGGTCGACTGAAAGATTACATCCGTTATCTCCATCGTCAATACTATTTATAGGCCTACATGTAGCAATTGCAGTGTTATACAGGCTATTATAGTACATGTAGGCCTATAAATATAAATAGTAGACTATAAGTGTAAGATTTAAGCGGTTTCTACGTAACTAATAGATTATTTCAAAAAATATTTCCAACTTATCTTTGAAAACTTGAAGTTTAATGGTAGTACATCGTAAACGTAATACATCGTAAACTTGTTGTTAATATTGTTAGGTTGTTAATATTGCCAGTAGCTTTAAAGATAAGAATAATTTAAAAAATTTAAGAAGTAAAACATATATGTTTTTGTTTTTATATAAAGGGGCTAATAGTGTAAAAAAATAAAATGTAAATAAAATAAGTTAAGTGAAATTTCATATTTTTTTTAAATGATCCAAATAAACAACTTTTAGATTGACTAACTTATTCCTTAGAAATTTACGAAAAATTATTTCTTTTCCAAATGCCATATTGAACAAATACAACCCTTTCATTATTTCTGGAATTTTATATCTATTCCTCATATAGCTTAGAAACTAACTTTTCCTAATCCTAATGTAAATTTTTACAAACATTTAGGTAATTCAAATTTTGTTATTCGAATAATTATTATGCATCCATTATTACTTTGTACGTTATGAACAAATGACATGAAAGTAGGTCTTCACAAATGCCTCAACGGACCAAATTTAATTTTACAAGTTATAGAACGTTTTCGAGCAACAAAAGTAGAAAGTCCATGAAGTTTTTGCATGTAGAAAGTCAATGAAATTGCTATAGTAGATCTTATTGTTTTTAAATTTTCTGGAAAAATCATGATTAATTAATTATTTTAAACAATATCTTTTTGTTATTTTTCAAACAAGATACAAAATTTACACTGAAATTTACATCACTAAAACATGTAATTTATAAAATTTTAACATGAGCGTCGTACAATATTTTTTGAGAGACTGAGAGTTTCAAGGTTGTTCAAGATCAGAAGTCAAACTCCAAGCCCGTATAAGTATCCTTTAGCTAATCGATTACTGTAAATTGTAGTCTTCTGAAGTATCTTGAAGCGTATTAGGTGCACTAAAGCACAAACACTTTCATCCAATTTATTGCTCCAAGTCCAACAATTTTCAAGATATTGACTTGAATGTTTATTTAATAAATCTTCTACGTATCATGTGATAGTTGTGGCAAATCAAGTATTTGTAATCACCAAACAATGTGGTTAATATTGTATCATTCCACTTTATCTTACATTACAACCAAAACTAATACAATCGTTTTTCTTATTATATTAGTTCTAATTATCAAAGTTCAGAATAGTTGTAATAGTTGTATATTTTATACCACTGCTGTTTCAACATTATGTTCAGCTAATTATACATCTGACCCTTTGGTTTAACATTTATTGACGTGTATAGCCTATACATATTAATAATTCTGGAGTACCTTAATGTGTCAACCATCAAACAAATTTCACCAATATTACTCCAGTTGACCGCTAATGTTAAGTCCAATAAAAATCATTAACATGTTTAGTATTTAAATTTGGTAGTTAGCTAAAACACAATATAGAACATGTTTTTCCGATTTAGCAAGACTAGTTTGGTAGTTAAGCAAAGTGAGTTTTTTATTTTAACATCACGCAATGTTCAAGTCTCCATGTGGTGTTAATTAATTGCACCATTAGCCAATATTGATTGCGGTAATGTGGTTTTCATTTAAATATCAATTACCACAAACTCAGTTTTTACCTAATATGAAAACATTTAAATTTAATAAATGTGTGTCAGGATTTGCAATTATAACAATAATATTATAAACTTCGATGTACAACTTTTCTCTAACTATCTTATGATTTGAAGATTGTTCATATCTCTGTCATATGAATTGGTGGTTGAAACTGAATTACAACTAGTCACAATACTGTAATCTGTCAAATAACTAAATGTTTATTTTCAAAACGCTAAATTCATGGGGCGGGGGGAATCTAAGGAGGAGAGAAAACGCATACATGAACAATGATTTTGAATTGGTGCAAAGCAAGATTCATAACCAAAATAAATTATTGGAAGAACAAAGAGGTGAATTGAGTTAATTCAAGACAATCATAAATCAATTGAAACATCACAATGTAATTAATGTAATTCTGGAGAAGAAATTCAAGGAAATTGGAGGTTAGAATAAACGACACTGAACTTTTCGTTCGGATTTGATCAATATTCATGTCGTACCTAAACTAACTGGAGAGGTCTTTGAGGTTGTTCAAAACGACGGGATTGCTTTCCAAGACAGGTGATTAACGTTTGTCATTGGCTGGGGAGGAGAGACGGAGTTGAAGGGCTGCGGAATCAGAATCAGAGTGTGAGTCCGTGGAAAAGAAAGATTATAGATCGGATAGAGTAATAGTGTACCTGCTAGAGCAATACTCCGTCAGTCATGCTGAAGTATCTATGAAAACAGCTGATGATACTATTGTCTCTTATGTAGGCTGTAATACATCGTTTACATGTCATTTAATGTCAGCTTTTATTCACAGGTTATCTCTCTATCTGTCTATTTCTACAAGTAAATAGAAATTTAGTTATTATAGGTGAAATTAATTTGTGCGTTAAAGGAAACGAAAAGAGTTGTCGAATATCCAATTTTAATGAACAGTAATGGAATAAAACGTGTACGTACACCAACAACGGGTTTTAGAAATTCTTTAACATGACAGACCATATTAGCTATTATTGAAAATTAAAAATTGTTTTGAATATGATTCTGGTGGTATCAATTCTCGTCTTAGCAAAAAATAATATGGAATTGTTTGTAAACTTAAAATAGACACTTAAAAATTTAAAGTATGGTGCATTTCATAGTAGTCAGTCTATAAAAGTAGATCATTCTATATAAAAATGTTTGATAAGTGAAATCAACTAGTGTTGAATATAAAGTTTGCATAACTTTTCGTTGTCTTTATGTTTTTTTTTTAACTAAATGTAATGTTGAAGTAGCTAGTATTACAACGCGTAATACATCTAAATACAAAATTCAGAAAGCTTGGATGACTTAATAATTGATTAAATGGCAGGTTCACAGAAATCGATTACATAAGAAGGCAAAGAAACAATCAGACATTTACAAATCTTGTGCTTTACTTTAATTATTTTCCTGGTACATTAAGAGATAATATTGATAAAGGGAGGAAAGTTGTTGCTGTGATTTATTTGAAAGAAATTAAATGTTTGCAAAAAGGTATTTGAAAATAGTAAATAGTGTTGTTTACATTTGCTCCTGAATATTTTGGTTTTATCCGGCTAACATTTCAAATACATTAAATAGTTGTTATGTTGAAATTGTTAAAGACTTGAGGAGGTATATAGATTCATGTAATATTTTGTTCTAACGCTTCTTATGACCAGTAATTTGAAAATATTCGTGTCAAAAACTCATGATAATATATTGTTTTTTCTTAAATTTGGTTTGCATTATTATATTCATGCATTTTACGTCTACAAATAGATCCCCAACTAAACATTCTTCCTTTACAGTGCCTCATCATTGGCTTACTTCATTGTTTGTTATTATTTTGGAGTTTAGTGGACAACAAAAATCTAATTAATTAAAGGTTTGTTAAAGTGAAATATAGTTTATTTTAATGAAATAATTTTGTCAACCTTGTACATTTATTTTTACTTTTTTTCACTGTATGATATAACATCCCAAAGACAATTTATAATGACAAAAACTAAATTTTATAAAATGTTAAAATTTTAATACCAGAAATAAAATAAATGAAGCAAATATAAAATTGTGAAAATAATTGCCATTTTATTTAAGGATGAAACACGCTTTTATTTATGCAATTTCAAAAAATAATTAAAAGCATTTTACATCTAAAGTAAAGGTATGCTAATTTTCTAAACTTTCACACTTGTGAAATACAGTATTATTTTATTTGATAAATATTATTAAAACTATTTTAAATTACTCTTTTAAACTAAATGTTTTTTGTGCTCAGTTCAAATTTTGAGTATTATAAAAACTGCCTCATTGGCTTAATACAACCAGATGAGACATTTTCTCAATGTTCTGTGACAGCTGTCAACAACTTTTAATATTGAACTTTGAGTTTTTAGTTTTAGGTAACGTTTTTTGAATTAGAGTTAATAATTAAAATTGCAGTAGCAACTGCTTAAATCGTTAGTAGTAAAATGTATTTAGCTCAGGTTGTGTTAGGAGCGAGATGTGACTGAAGTGCTAAATCTAAAATTAATGCCAGCCCATTAGAAGTAGTTATTTAAGTACGTAAATCAACCTACAGATATTTTAAAATAAAATTAGTTACCAAGACGTTTATAAAATGTAAGTTTTAGTGCTAGTTTAATTATAATCTTATTATATACCGGATTGTATCGTTTTACTGCTTCACAACTATCTACTTATATAAAGCTAGACGGTAACACTGATTCATTGACATTAATTATTTGGCACTTCCCGTAATCGTATCCCCCTCGACCTCATACTTGAATTAAAGCTCTCGACGAGAAACTCTTGGAAAAATTGCCATAATTTAACATTTTTTTATTTTGGAAGCACCTTTTAGGCGGGAAAGATTTTTTTAATTTTTACAATTTCTTCATTTTCCCACTTTGAGCGCGTTTTGTAAGAAAACGGTAAAAGATAGCAAAAAATTTTAAATACAAAAGTTGTAGAAAATTTAATTTCAGACCAACGATTTTCCATCAGATTTAAGATCCAATCATCCATTTACCACTATTCATCCGAGAAGGGAAGCTCCGCCCAACGTTTTTAAAGCTAGCCGATTTCACTGATTCACTGACATTAATTATTAGGCACTTCCCGTATTCGGACCCCCTCAACCTTATACTTAAATTGAAGCTCTCGACGAGAAACTTTTGGAAAAATTGACAGAATTTAACATTTTTTTATTTTGGAAGCACCTTTTGGGCGGGAAAGATTTTTCGATTTTTCAATTTCTTCATTTTTCCACTTTGATTGCGTTTTGTAAGAAAACAGTAAGAGATAGAAAAAAATGTTAAACACAAAAGTTGTAGAAAATTTAATTTCAAACTAACGATTTCCCATCAAATTGAAGATCCAATCATCCGTTCAGCCGCTATTCACCCAA
>JAGFPH010000070.1:322808-366812 GCA_018207615.1 Philaenus spumarius
GCTATTCACCCAAGAAGGAGCTCCGGCACACAATCCTTCAAATTTCCCATGTTAATCTTATGAAGATAATGTTTAATGAGTTTGAGTCAGCTGCCAAATAAAATAGCTGATTTATGCTACGTCATCTATGTACAAAAGAGCCAAAGATTAACGAGATCTTTATCGAATTTTCCAACTGCGAGCGAAGCGAAGCAGCCATCTGAGGCCGAAGGCCGAGGCGGGGTTGCGACGCGAAGCGTCCAGGGGCAGAGCCCCTAGTATATATATATATATATATATATATATAAATAAAAAAAATATATGAAACGTTGCATTTAATTAATAATAATTAATGTTAGTTGATAACTTGTAGTGTATAGTATAAATAAATTTTAAATTAAAACCCATGTTGAGTTATATCTTCTTGGCCACAAAACAGATACAAAAATGTTGATTCAGTTAGAATAGTATAGAGTAGTATTAATTTATGTAATACTGTTTTATTTACTAACAACAAAAAATAAAGTAGGTAGCAGCATTCAAATGTGTCTTTAGCTATATATAGAAAGCTATAAGAACATTTAATACAAAAATTATTACAAGTTTTCACTAAGACGTGGAACTTTATTACTTATAACTAGAAAGATAAACGATTATTTCATAAACAGCTTCGATCCCCTTTTACACTACTGGCGAATCAAATGAAAACATATTATTGTATAATCTGATATTTTTTATAGAAAATGATGATTGATTATTAAAGAGGCACTTGGATCGGGGTTTATGGTATCCTAGATCGTGACGCATGTGCAGTAGAAAAATTTAGTTAAAAGATACAAAATATTATTATTTAACACGGTTATTTTGAAATAAGCTCAAAATCACGAGTTAATCATGCCTGTGTTTCGAAAATCTGTTTCTGCTCGGTCAAAAATACTGTAATTTGAAAAAATATTCGGGAAAAGTGTGCCTTTTAATAAACCTCAATTTTGTTCGTAAAAAATATATTTCATTTTTCATTTATTATTTTCTTTTCAAAAAGTTAGATCAAATTAAAATGTGTTGGGTAGCAGGGGTTTTTTTTTTTTTTGTAAAACGTTTATTTTGGGTAAATGAGTTACCAAGATCAAGAGAACATATCATAAATTTTTTTAAATAAAATGATAAATTCCCAGGTGTGATGAATAGAAGAATTATATTCACATATAACTGAATATTCTTTACATGATTTACTGGCATAGCTAAATATGATAGCTACCAATTAAATATGTATGACTTGTTTCATGTTAGTATAAAATAAAGAGTAAGAATTTAGTACACAATTCGATTATTAATTAACAATTTGTGAATACAATCAAATTAATCAATTAATTGTGTTAATTAATTAGTACAATCGAACAAATTTATTTATTAATTTTTTATTTTTAATGCTTTTTCCACTTTGTACAATGAAAACATGTTTTCTAAGAAACAAAATTAAGTAAATTTTTATTAGGCTTTTCTACTGAGAGCAATGAAATTAATATACATTTTTGATATTTAGTCATTCAAAAACTGTTTTGATAATTTATCTAAATTGTTATTGTAGGTCATATTATTTTGGTAAATGTCAAATTTTACGTACTATTGAAACATAATGTAGAAATAAAAAGAGTTTATTCACCTTTGCGTATTACTGATAATGTAACGATTAATATATAAACTAATGATTTGTATATTCAAACAAAACTAATGTATGCAATTATAAAAAATTAATATTTCATATTTTTATAAAAATAACTATTTAAATTATTTAAACAATTATATAATTCATTATAATAAATATTTAGCTTTATATTTCAAAGTAACTTTATGAAATTGATTTCACCCTACCCAATAACTAAGCCCACATGATTAAATTTTCAAAAGAAACTTTTATAATAAAAACCCTTTAAGGAATGTCAGACAAATTACATCATAGCTATGGAGGTTTTAGTTTTAAAACATTTAGACCAAAGTGGTTGGCATTATTTCCCAGTGCTAATGTAACTACCAGCAGATTGCACTTAGACCATTACGTCTCGCTTAGCTGATCTGTAATTCTCTCAACAATTGGTGATACAACGCTATTTTGTAGAACCGTTGTAGAGACTATGATTACTTTAATAGTTAAACTGAAAATATACAATATATTTGTAAATTTTTATGGGCCATTAAATAATTATAAAATCCACTTTAATATTTATTCCAATCTAGTCTGTGTCAAAATGCACTTTGATAAAATGGTAGTAAATATGCTTCAAAATAGCTTAAATTTTAGTGGAAGGGTCCTTGTAGGATGTCTCAGACACTGATATTTTTTTTCAATTTTACACAAAATGGCGGCTTGTTTGATTCAAACCAAAATGGCAAAGTTAGAGCGAGGAAATTGCATTATTTCTCCCACTCATAGGCCCGTGTGCAGTTTTTGAGCTATATCGTTTGAAAGGTCATTAAATTTACTACAATCCTGTGAAAAGGTATTTCAGGTACAGTCCCCGGAACAAAGAACAAAAAATATAGAAAGCTCCCGATAAATGTTTTTTTCACTATCCATGTCAGTTTTTGCGCAATTTCTCCCACTCATATGCCCGTGTGCAATTTTTGAGCTATATCGTTCAAAAGGTAATTAAATTTACTATAATCCTGTGGAAAAGTAATTCAGGTACAGTCCCCGGAACAAGGAACAAAATTTATAGGAAGATCCCGATAAATGATTTTTTCATTATCCATGTCAGGTTTTTGTTTTGCACAATTTCTCCCACTCATAAGCCCGTGTGCAATTTTTGAGCTATATCGTTTGAAATGCAATTAAATTTACTACAATAATGTGCAAAAGTAATTCAGGTACAGTCCCCGGAACAAGGAACAAAATTTATAGGAAGCTCCCGATAAATGATTTTTTTTTTATCCATGTCAGGTTTTTGTTTTGCACAATTTCTCCCACTCATAAACCCGTGTGCAATTTTTGAGTTATATCGTTCGAAAGGTAATTAAATTTACTACAATAATATGCAAAAGTAATTCAGGTACAGTCCCCGGAACAAGGAACAAAAATTGATAGGAAGCTCCAGATAAATGATTTTTTTCATTATTCATGTCAGATTTTTTCTCAATTTCTCCCACTCATAAGCCCGTGTGCAATTTTTGAGCTATATCGTTCAAAAGGTAATTAAATTTACTACAATCCTGTGCAAAGGTAATTCAGGCACAGTTCCCGGAACAAAGAACAAAACTGATAGGAAGCTCCAGATAAAGATTTTTTTCATTATCAATGTAAGGTAATTGGGCAATTTCTCCCAATCATAAACCCGTGTGCATTTTGTGAGCAATATAATTCGAAAGGTAATTCAATTTACTACAATCCTGTGCAAAGTTATTTCAAATACAGGTTCCGGAACAAGGAACAAAATTGATAAGAAGATTCCGATAAATGTTTTTTTCATTATCAATGTAAGGTAACTACGCAATTTCTCCCACTCATACACCTTAGTGCAATTTGTGAGCTATATCATTCGAAAGGCAATTCATTTACTATAATCCTGTGCAAAGGTACATTTGGAACAGTTTCCGGAACAAGGAACAAAACTCATAGGAAACTCTCATTATATAATACAGTACTAGTTATTCCCTGATAAGAAAATTGGGCTATAGTAATGCGGCAGTGCTGCTTACGGGTTTTGTTTTAAATAATTTTACTTAGATTATTTTTTTCTTGGAAGTATCTACGTAGCTGTTTGTTGCTTGAATAAGTTCTAGATTCAACTAAACAGATAATTTATCTATATGACTCAAATAAAATAACTAAAGCAATGTTAATATAAGTTGTTTGCACTTAAATAAAGAATTGTAAAGCATCATAATATATTATAATTTACAATCAATCATGTTATGGTTTTAATTATTTCAAAATGTTTTGCAATCGTTTATAGTGTTTAATTTCATAAAATATTTTAATATTAGTTTTTGTTTTATTTTAAAATTATAATTTTCACATATAATACAAGGTTCAGCCGTAGTGGATTTATTAATTAAATATATTACATTTTAAGTTATGAAAACTATCTTTAGCTCGTGTTTTAATGCTTCTTTTCAATGGCCTTTTAAAAGTTTTATTTTTATTTTTGCACATTTTACAGTTTTTACGATAAATTACTTATTTTTCATGTATTGGAATTTTATCTAAAGGATTACTCTATTTTTGTTCAACATGTTAGCCCCCAATAAATTTTATCAATTAATTTACTTGGTACAATAAATGATTTTTTGTCTTGTTTCCAATCCCAAAATCAGTTGGTGATTACCGTGGTTTCGGGTAACCTAATGTACCCATCTTCAGATCTCACAGAAAATTAAATAAATCCCTTCTTTATTTCGTCCAATACATTGAACGTTTTACTGTGACCGCTTACGTGATTAGGCCTAATCCATGTCTTTAATGTTTTTTTTTCAAAAGTGTTTTAATGTGTTTTTGTGATCTTTGTTTTGTGTAATGACTTCTAATGTATTTGAAGACTTAATGAAGGGATTTATTTCATTTTCTGTGTGATCTGGAGAAGGGTACTTTACATAGGTTATCAGAAACCGCGGTAATGACCATGTAATTTTAGGAATGGATACAAGACCAAAAAGCAGGTATTGTACCCAGTTAATTAATTGATTTACTATAGTTTTACCAACTAAATATAAACTAATATTTTCTACTAAAAATCACATTTTAAATTTGCATATTTCACTAACAGTTATGATTTAGACAATATTAAATATTGTTGAAGGATACTTTTTTTAACTCATCGTGGTTGAGGTTTGTTGCTTACAATATTGCATCATAACTTCATAATTTTTATCAATTTCTTTTTCTAGACTATGTTGACTAATAATTCACCAAAATAACCGTTACATATCGTAGCACCATTAATATATTGTAGTTTTTTAACGTATATGTTCTTAGATAATTAATCGATGAATGGTATAAGTCCTTTATTATACATCAGTCTGGGTGTGTAGGCTTTCCACATACACCAAACGATAAAACTATATTGACATAAAAACATATTCATATCTGAAAAAGAAGGTTGTTATCTTTTTTAATCTTTGACCTAAAATGTATGGTTTCGTAAGACAAATCATCATACAATTCTTAAATATTTTCGTTTCTTCAAATACTGAAAAAATTTCATCCACATCGAACTCACACTCACGGAAAGCACTTCATATGTCTTTTACTGAATGAGTCATACAACATGATGACCACTTGTACTCACGTAGGAATTAAGGGAGTAATGGTAATTAGAGGAGTAAGAAGAAAATTCGAAACCGTTAAACAATCAAAATAAAGTTGCAGTATTTCTCATGAAAGTAGAAGTGAAGAGAGGTTATGGACTAAAAAAATAACAGACTTGGCCACAGGGTAGTTATAATTACTTTGATAGCATGACTTTTTATCGATGGTTTTTGAACTTAGCTCTTTTTTCACAGTTAGATTTTTGTTGGGACATCACATATTTTTCCTGGCTTCAGCATCGTGGGAGTTAAAATGTGTTGATCAGCTCTTAAAATAGTATGAACTGAATTTCAAGTTGCACCTAAATTTTAAATCCATATGAATTTTTGAGATTGGAGTAATATAAACTCATTAAATCTCACTAACCAAAATGGCAATTAGATTTCATGTTGTATATGAATACTAATTAATTCAAAGTTTTTTGATTTACCTTACACATGTATCTCTTAAGTGTCATTAAATGTTAATTAAATAATTAAAGGTATTGAAGTACCTCAATACTTATAATAATAGATATAATCGAATGATTTGACAATTTTTTGTTTTGAAAATGAGTTGGTCATTAACAAAATTGCAAACTATGTAATTCTCGTGTTTTGAAAAGGCTTAGTACTGAAATTTTATGCAGTGTCCTAAACTAATTTAAAAGCCCACCATAAGAGAAAGAACGACCTTGTTTTTTGTTTAATAGTCCCTTAGTAGTCTCATTATCGAACCATTCAAAACGGATGTACATAATCTAATTAAAACATTTTCAGTCCGTATCTGTTTTAAACCCGTAACCAAGGGAAGAAGTTAAATGATCAAGTTTGTTTAGATCAAGGAAAAAATAAATGTGATTCGTACTTAGTTCATGGGAACTTCAAAGTACCTTCTTAATAGTAGTAAAGAATAACTTAAAAACCTAACTACTCTTTTAGGCCGACTCGAAAGGATTTTTATTTTTTTTACTTTTGTTTAATGAATAAAAGAACTAGCTTCTTATTTAATATTGTGGAATACTTTATTTTATTATTAAGTAATAAAATACATGAAAGTTGCATATAGTGCTGTTGTAATGTATTTAATCAAATACACAATTAAATACAAATAATTAAAAGTAAAAACAAAACAGCTGCTAATAGTCTGTAGTAATTCTGTTATCCAAACATTAACCATAAAAGTAAAAAATCTACAGAAAACAATAATAATTTAAGTTAATTTATAAATTAAACATATAAATAAATAGCTTTATTAGTATGTAACTACATGAGCCTCAATCATACATAATAACGCAACATCACATGCAAAATTACTGTTATTCGCAAGCAGTAGTACAAAGCATGTTATTTCCGCCTCCTTACTTGGTTTGATGTAAATAATTAGAGTGATGTAAACATGTGTATGTTAAGTAGGCCTATACATGTTTTATTTATTACGTTTATTATTAGAACGTTCACTGTTTCTAAATTAAATTGTATTTTACGAGTATTAATACAGAACAAGCAATTATTATAAGGTCAGTTGGCTTATGATTTAAAATTCATAAAAGAACACGTTGCACCACAATCTCTATTAATATACCCTTAGAGAAATACATAAAGTCACTGTTATGCAGGAAAACTTGAATTTACGTATTTCTGTAAATCCATACATTGTAAAATAGGGTTTTCTTCTGGATAGCTTTAAATTTCTAGAATAACTTGATTAATTACTTTTCAAAATATGATTTTAGTGATTGCAACATTTAAAATATCTATCTTTTAACAATACGTGATATTAATTATGTATTTATCATAAATGGGGAACTTTGATCGTATTATGAAGTCAGTTTTTATTTTTACCAATAAGCATGTTTTATTTATAAATGTTGTCATACACATTGCTAATAGAAACTAATCAAATTTGTTAACTTTTAGCACCTTGACAGCTCTTTAAAAGTTAATTCTGGATAACTAATAAGTTACATCTGTATAAACTTGAAATTTTTTATTTGATCAAAGCTAATCTTTTAAGATTCATAATGTCTGAAGGCCACGTTCATGAAAAAGTAAAAATATCTTCTTTAGTAGGACTTTGAAATTTACATCACTTTTGCTGCTTTTGATTTTACAGTCAGGATATAGAACTAAAAAGATAAATTTTACTGTAAGATTATTAAACAATGATTCCAACGCGGAGCTTTACTGATACTATTAAAGGAATAAACAATTAATGTATTAAATATTCTTTTGAAACAGACTGTGTAGTACAAATCGAACCCTAACAAATTCAACCAAAAATAAGTAAAGTTTAGTTATTTATTATGTTAGAAACACACAGTTCATTGTTTTCTCCACTACTGGTAGACGACAAATAAATTACACTTAGAAGTTATAAAAGTACACTCTAGTCCAAAAGTTAACTTAGAACGTACAGTACATAGGCTACTTGGAAGTATACGGCTGATGGAATATTTTTTTTTAAATTTCCATCAAGATAGGTTAATTAACCACAAAAACGTAGAATATTTAGTAATAATTATTTTATTTTTATATTTTATAGTTTCATTATGTTAAAGTATGAAAACTAATCGTTTATTTAATTATATATATATATATATTAAACTAATTTATTTATTTATATATATATATGAATGCAGTAATAACAAAATTACAAATAAAAATTAAATACGATCATAATTAACAAATTTATTCAATATTTACTGTTTTCTTGCACTTTCCTAGTACCATCAAGCTATTCAAAAATAAGGAAAAGGTTTAAAATATTATTGAAATATTTTTGTCCTATAAGTAATTTACTTCTTAAAGTTTTGTATTTCTCATGTATAATTATTTTGTTAAATACTTTCCAATTAAGAGCAGAAATGTTTGCTATCCAGGTAATCTTTATGCAAATAAAAATATCACTCGGTTTTTACGATTTGGTATTAAGTTTAAGTAATAGTTTTAAAAAAATCACGTCCTTAATAACTTTTATGTACTTAAATATTATAAATATTGTCTAATAATTAAAGAGATTATTACTAACAAGGTTACTACTTAAATAAAATAAAGTCATCATCACCTTGTTTTCTTTCTTATATTAATGTGTCTGTTACAATATGAAGACTGAGAGAAATATCCCACTGAAATATGAAGTAGACAATCTCTAGCATATGGCGAAGTCACAGGTTTGCTATCTAAGCTGTAACAGCAAAAACCAAACAAAAAACTAAATAAATAATAACAATGCTGTTTAATAACTCGTAAATCTTGTAATTTGGTAAATTTTTAAACTATGTCAATTTTACAAAAATTAAATATGGAGCCAATCGATGAGGTTTACTGCTGTATTATATTTAAACACTGAAATAGTAATTTTAAATAAAATGTAAAGTTAATGTTAGTAATTTGTCTCGTATTATTCAATTTTCATAAGACCAACTGTGCAACTGAGTTTGTATTAAGTTCAAACATATTTAAAATTTAATTAATATTTTATCCTAACTAAACCTTTAAAACACATACTTAGTTTAAATTAATATTAAGGATTGGAAACAAGACAACAACATGTATTGTACCAAGTCAAATTATTGATACAATTTTCCTATACGTGGACTATATGATGAAATCAATTTCACCTTTAAAAAGTTATAGAATAAACGTAATATTTTTACCAAGCTAAATGCACATTTTTGTATTTAATTGGGGAACATAGGGGTAACAAGTTGTAAAATGCACAGAAAGTAAAGTTATCAAAGACTCGTATGTAATGTAACTGATACTTAGATTAGTAATAATTGATTGTCTCTAATGGACCAGAAAGCCATTAGTGAGATCATTCATTAGGATCATGTAACTAGAATCCATGTCTGAGGGGAAAGCAGGCTTCGCTTAGTGGTTATAAATACTAGCTGCGTGATTTGACATCATTGTTGTATAGGCTATAACATTTTCTTAAAGAAATACAATACAGCAAATTATATAAAAGTAATTATAAATATCCGTAACGAATGTTTCCTATAAAAGAGTGAAACTGTTTGCTATAGTTAACACTCAGTTTTATTTAGTAATACAATGTTCACGCTAATTCGGGTGCGTACAAATGTATTAAATAAACTATATAAGAAGTAAAATATAACAATATTTTTTAAAGATTTATAAAATGTGTATTAATACATTTGTAATATTTGAAATTTTGTATTAAAAGAAATTATTTTAATTAAATATGTCTACAAACTCGGCGATGTTTATTATTGAGATCGCCGAAAATAATAAAACGGAATACAAGAGAATGAAACGTGTGGAACAGAATGCACGTATGTCGCCACCTAATCCAATATTGCAGCAATTTATGAACAAGATTACAAAGCTAAATTTTGTTAAGAATATTTATTATGTAATGCAATAATCAAATATTTTATTTTTATGTAACTCTAGTTTTTGTAATGGAAATAACTGTCAGACCAGAATTGGATATTGTTGTTTATATCCAATGATAAACTGCATTTATGTAGAATGTATTTTTATTTTTTTACATTGTAATCAATAAATCTTACAGATGTACAACTAAATTAAATTTAATTAACTGCGCTGATGTAGAACAAATCATTTTAATTGATGCCTACTACAGCTAGAAATATACTTTATTAATACTTATGGATTATATTTCTTACTAGTTTTATTAGAACTGAGAAATCAACAATGTCTTCTATTTAATTTACTAACTGAGAAGTTAATTTAATTACTAATACCAATGACACAATCTACTCAAACTTAATTTAAAATTTATGGATAACATAAATTATGTAATGCATTTTTTACATGGTTTAAAAAAAATAATCAAGCATACTAATAGAAGACATAACCACTAAGAATAAAGCATTTGCGAAGAATCTTATAAATATCTAATTAATTTAAGTTGTCTAAAAAAAAATGTTTAGAACAATCCTGGGTTCTTTATTATTTAGCATTTATATAAATGATATTTATAATATACTAAACTACTCGAGGTTTCATTTATATGCTGACGATTTTCAAGGGTATAATCACTTTTATATTTCAGAAATGGATGAGACAATAAACACAATAAATGTTGACATTAATGCTATCGATGATTGGGCTGTTAGGCATAGTTTAACGTTAAATCACAACAAAACTAAATCTATGTGTACTTAGTCTGTTCTAAAAGACTCGCAAATAAAATTGTTTTAAGTAGTGGGCCCAAACTTAAAATAAAAGGCAATGATTTGCCTTATTGTTCTAAAGTAAAAAATCTCGGTCTCACTATAAATAATACTCTAAACTGGACAGATCATGTTATTCGTTCTGTCAGGCATGCACACTCTGAAGAAAGTAAAAGTTTTCTTGTCGTCTAATGTTAGAGTGCAGCTGGTGAAAACATTAATGTTTCCATATTTTAACTATTGTGATACTGTTATGAATTACATGACTATGTCATTAGCTAACTAACTTCAGCGTGCTCAAAACTATTGTTTAACGTTCAGTTTCGATTTAAAACGTGACGATCATGTGACAAAATATTATAAACAAATTTCAATTTTTAAACATAGTTTTTTCCAAAATTATCACATTTTGTTGTTACTGCACGCTATTTTGCTCACTGAATTGCCTCGCTATCTGGCAGCAAGATTTGTCTTTAGCTCACATGTAAATACTACCGACAAACAACGAGGAGATTTATTATTACTTACACCTAATCACAGAACTGAGATAATTAATAAATCGTTCATTGTGGCAGTATGTACTCTATGAAATACATTGCCGGAGAGTTTAAAATGCATCAATGACCGTGTTCAGTTCAAGAATGCTTTGGGCTTTTGGTTCTGCTTCCGTTTTGGGTAGTTTCGGGCGCACGGGCGGGTTTTGAGGCATGTTCTTGAATGTGTGTGTGTTTGAGGGTGTAAGGGCCGGTTTCTCCAAAGAGGTTTAAACTTTAGAAACGGTTTAACGGTGAGTTTAACTGGCTTATCGGTTTCTCCATTGCTCTTTGGAAGTTTAACTTGGGGCAAAAGTTAAACCATATTACCAGCTGGTTTAAACGCAGAGTAACGTTTAACTCACGTTGTCTGCACTAAAATAACAACATAACCTCAAGCTTGTCGTTTGTTTTCATGCCTCACGTGAAGTTAAGATAGTTTGAAAATGGATGAGATATTTGATATTTTTAATGATGTAGACGAAGAAGAATTGGAGGTACGATGTCCCATCACGCGTGCACCACGAAGAATTCGTGAAAGACCGGACAATTTTGAAAAGTGGAATGATATTGAATTTTTCACAAGATTTAGAATGTGTAAGAACACGGCCAATATGGTTTTGGATGTTATTAGAGAGCAGATTGCGCCGAAGAAAGTGAACATTCAAACTGTCATCTGAAGTGAAGTCTTTTACCACATTAAGATTTTATGCCTGTGGAGGATTTCTTACAAATGTGGGGGATCATTGTGGAATACACAACTCTACAAACTCATTTGCAAACATATTGACAAAACACCGCTATTGCAAACAGAGTAGAAACATAACCTCCTAAACTCAATATGTGTATTGAGCAGACGAAATAAAAGCGCAAATACTAAATCAGGGCAGCCAACATTCTTCTTCCATGGTTTAACTTAAACTTCAGGCCAAACTGTATAGAGAAATCGATCGATGGTTTAAACGTCGGTATAACTTTAAACTCGTTTAAGTTAAACGTTACTTGGAGAAACGGGCCCTAAGTGTGTTTATGTACTATAGTGTAACATAATTAAATTTTCATTTCATTTTACTTATTAGTTATTAGATAAATGTGTATATTTGTAGTTTTATACATTATGTTTTAGAAGTAATTATTATTTGTAGTTTTGTTTGTTTATTAATTTGAAATTTATTACCTTCAGTGGTCCTTTCCCAGTCGCTATACAATGACTACAGTTTCAGCCTAACATGGGCTATTTTCAAAGTTCTCACTTTCAGTCTATACTATAACATAACACAATAATTACACTTTAAAATGTTTTAGCACCGTGGTGGTCGTCAAGTTTTATTTTATCGTACAGTCATTTCCCGTATTGATAACCGTTCACGTTGCGGTCTGTACTCGTACTGAGGCCTAATCTTGATTTTATTAATTATGTCACACCGGTTGCCTATCTTTTGTTCTCTGTTCCAATTTCAAGATATTATTGTAAAACAGGTTTGATTTAAATTGTAATTTGTCACTAAGTATGTTCTTAGCTTCAGTTTTCATAATTTTGTACATGTAATAATTTTCTATGCAATCAATTTCCCGGCTTTTCTCATTTTTATGTAGAATTTTCATGCTTTCCTCTATTGTTTTTTATCATGGCAACCATCAATGGAAAAGTTCCGGGTTCAATTCCCATTGACTCCGAATAATTTTCTAAATGGTTTCTTAACAGACATCATTGGCTGTGGTTCGGATTCCACGTAAAACTGTAGGTCCCGTCTTCATTAGCCTTAAGTGCAAAACAGCAGGACGTTAAACACACAAAAAATTTAAATCTATTGTTTTGTAAGAATGGTCCGAGCCTATCAGGTGTTCCGTTTATTTGGAAGATTGGTTTATTGTTCTTTTTGTTAAGTGTTCCTTATATCTGTTTCTAAACAACCTACCGTCTGTCCCACGTAGAATTTAGAACATTCCCCGCAATTAAATTTATATATTCCGCTGTCATTGTACGGGTCTTTACTATTGTTATGGTATGCACGTTTCAATATTGATTTTAATCAGCCTGCGTTTCTGTATGCTATTTTATAAAATTATATGCACTTAGAATATGCTCTATTTGAAATTTGAAAATGTTACTAAATTTCATGGATACATTTGTTTTGTCTGGGTCCTTTACCTTCTGGTTGTGGCATTATTATAATGAATATTAATTTGTATTTGTAATATGGATTTTTAATGTATTTATGTATTTGTAAATTCGGGGGTTATTGGAAGAGAGGACCCAATGGTCCTAACTTCGCCTCAGTAAATACAGATTACAGTAGGGCGTCGAAAATCCGAACTAATTGGGACCGAGGGGGTTCGGATTATCAATTTGTTTGGATTTTTGAAAACAACCAAGAAAATGCCATTTAGGCTAAAATATATGCCCTTTAATCGAATAAAGTAGTTAAACAATTTACAAGTAGTAATGTAATTACAATACATTATGTATTATGATCTATACATATTATTATTTAGAAGAACCAGCACGTACACAGTAGGGCCAACATGATTACACTTGTAACTCTTAATTACAGAACAGTACATAATTAAAAGTTCACTTTTACATTATAGTTATCACACACGAAAAATAAAAAAAAATACTGTACAGTAAACTACTGTATGTACGACACACTGTTCTAATGATTATTTATTGCTAGCGTTAATGCAGCTTATTAGCGTGACTTACTGACAGCCAGTCTGCTGTGAGGGCGTGTGAGAGCAGGTATTTAGAAGTGTTTAAAAAGAGATAATAATGTCAAATTGCGATGAAGTTTTTTGTGAAATTTATAACTACACAATAATTGGAATTTGCGAAAACGAAACAAAATTTTTGCAGGGGCTGCCTCGGAATGCGTTCGGATTTTTGACGTTTCGGATTATTGACGTTCGGATTATCGACGCTCTACTGTATTATTATTATTAAGTAGAAGCTCAATTGTTAATCAATACGCACTTTTAACATAATTCATTACTTATTATTATCATATTACTCTCAACCTAAAATTCCTTAACATACAATAAATATTAAATAAATAAGTTAATCTATTCTTCCTTACTTGACTATTCATCTAAAGCAAATACAAGCACTAAGACATTTTAATTCAATACAATTTGGAATACAATTTTAACTTTTAGCACTGAATCAATTCCAATTTCTATATTTTTCATTACGACTTTGAATAGATTCGAGTATACTTCGTATAATAAGACCTTTACTAAATGTGATTTTCATATTGAACGTTTCTTCATGAAATTCCACAAGACATGAAGTAAAATATTACGATGAGCACTTAAAATTGAGACGCAATTAACTGTTAATATGAAGATCGTCCATTCGTTCCCACTTTTAATGTAGCTGTTAATCTCGTCATGGACCAGAAGTTATCCAACATTATCTATTAAAACAACAACAGCTCAAAGGGATTCTAATTTATAAAGAAACGTGATTTTATGAAAACAGTCATTAACTCTAATGAGCAATGGCTTCAGACAAATGTAGATCTTGAGGTAAGATAAATATGACCTTTGATTGTTGTAAACTGTTCGTTATACGTAATTTGATAAACCTATTTGTAGGTCTGAACTATTTTCAGATAGTTACTACAAAATTTGCTTAACATTAACGTCAAGATCTTGTTTTATGTATCTAAATGGACATCAGGAGAAAAAAAATATTCTCCAGCTATTAATTAAAACACACACAAAAAAAAGATTACGATCGCATGTAAAGATAACGCAGAATATGAACAACAATGAAACATATTTACTTTCAATTGCCAATTTATGTAAGAGACATTAACACATTGGAAGTATACAATTTGCTGGAAAATGGCAAGGTGCAAAAAAAAATAAATGGATTAACTGCAGAAATTTTTTTAAAATTATACCAGTAAAGAAATTTAATAAATAATCCAAATTGCGATTAGAATTTCTACATTATTAGGTTCTTTTCTTCTCATTAATTCTAAATTACTAACTTGAAACATTGCTTTAGGTATTTTATTTTCAAATAACAATACAGTATTAAAATTGCTAAAAAACGTTAAATAAAATAAAACTTTCAATCTTCTGTTAGCATTAAAACATCCGTTATCCGAGGGCTATGCTTAATCCATGCAGTTATTACGTGGAGGTAATGGAATGTGTTTAGTGTTTAGTTTCGTTTTGTTAATTTCCACATTGTGTAATGTAGTGGAAGTAACAAAGGTTAGGTACTATTGCAACCCATGAAGTTAGTGGGTCAGAATGCCCGTGAGATAATAATATCTGAATTGGGAGATTATATGGATAATAAAACTGACTGCTCTTTGATGGAATTTTAAATTCAATTAGAACGAAATATTAAAACACTTTCAGTGCCATGCGTATAAATTTGATATGCAGTTGTTTTTTAATTTAAGTCTATGTGTATCAATAAGTTACACAGTTGAATTTACCAGTGGAACGTGTGTATAGAATTGCCTCCCATGTTCTAAGCTCTGTGTATAATTTTGATGCTCAATTATCATACAATTGAATGCAATGTGTGATAGATCAGGTCTTTGGGTAAAGAGATCGGGCATTGGGTTCTAAAAAAACTCCACTGGTAGCAGTGCTGTAGCTTTTAAAAACTGCTGCATTTTGCACTACCGTCCGTTTTGAATGAAACCTCTATTAAATCAAGATCTTTATATATAGACAACAGACAACTATTATAAAAGTGTTTTTGTTTTGTTTTTTTTTGCTCAAAACCATCTTACGGCACTCTGAGGATACAATACTAAAATAGTACGGTACTGAAAAAAAGTTGGAAAGGGGAGGATTGATCTTCAATAAAAGTAGTACAAAAGCAAAATTGTAGGAAAATGGAAGGATCAAACAACAACTAAAACTGTGCCACAATTAGTTGATGTTCCTACAAAACGAGGTATTTTCATGATTGTATTTTAGATAAATACTTCTACAGAGAAGTGTATCAATTTGATAAATGGTTATAAATCCTATTTACAATCCTGTTTTTAGTATAAATATATTTTTTAGTACAAAACTACATTTTACCTCATTTTAAACAATTATAAATTTTAAAAAATATATCTGGACTACTGTGAACATTAAAAAAAATCAGACCTATATCAAGTGGTAAAAGTGTTAATACAAAACTCTCTCTAATCACGCAAAGGTAAACCAAATAATTTATTGCCGTACCGTAATTTATGTTTACTCAGAAAGTATTTTTAATGTATTTACATAAATAACTTAATATTTATTTACAACAAAACCATAAAGTTTTAAAAAACATCATAATATTAATTTTATAATTAAACTACAGTATTTGATTCATGGTGTATTTAACAAAGACACAAAATGAGCCTATGCCTACGTGTATTTTTGTATCAGATAGGTTAACCTTTACGATCTAGTCTAGTTTTATAAATACAGAATCGTTGTAAAAACGAACTTGCACTATTATGCCCCTTCGTCAAATCACACTTATCACTTTCCACAAATTTAATTTTAGACCCAAACCGAAATTTTAACACCTTTATATGTTTAAAAAATGAAAAATTGGTCTCAGAACCATTAACTATACAAGAATTATAAATCCATTGGCAGTTACAATTCTGCAATATAGCACAAACGAAGCAAATAGATGAACTAAACGGATTCCTAATAGTTTCATCTTAGAAATACTTGTTACTTACAACTCACTCCATTTTCAATTGTCAATTCATTTTGGGTTTCTTTAATAATTGTCTGATTTCTTAACATTACAAGAAAAATAATTTTTTTAGTATTATTTAACAAACATTGCATAGCTTTTAAAATGTTCATCTATTTACATTAACAAAAATATCACACATATAACAATATAACAACGTAAAATGTTAATATTTCACTAATATATTGATTTAAGGTTATTTTTTATAATAATTTCTAAAATAAGTAATGTTATAACATTGTCATAAGAATTGAAGTATCCTTTTTATAAATATTATACAATACCAATGCTTTGAATTACTAATATTAATTTTAAAGCATTTTGTATAAAGCAGTAATGAGAAATAAATATTTATGTATTATATCATTGTGATTTTGAAGAATAAGACATTATCAAACGGCTGATGACATAAACAATATATTAAACTGTATTAACACAATGCATCTAATATTATTTGGTTTTTAATGTTTGTGCTTGAACTAATGTGTGCGATGCAAAAGTTCAGTTATATGCAAGTGTTGAATTCTAATCTTTAAATCTTAATTTTTTTACTACATACATTTAAGATTATATTATTTCAGTTTAAGAATATCCACATGTTTACATTATAGGTTGAGCCCCTTTGTAGGTAAAAGGCTAGCGTACGCGACTACAAGTTTAGGTTTCATATTTTAATCCGTGTAAATACAATGTTTACACGGATGTTTGTGTAGTATGCAAGTTGAGTTTCAGCTGATAATCAGCTTTGAAACGGCAATAAACAATATTATTGAAAGTTTTAAAACAATAAAGATAAAGAAGGTTTTTAATAATGTAAATAAGAAAATACTCTTAATACAATATTATAAATCATATTTGTTTGTGGTAGCCTAACTGGATTGTTTGGAACATTTATTACCTTGTTAGATACTGTCAGGCAATCCTTGTTTTTTGTTTGTTTTTTTTTTTTTTTTGTCATTTGTTACATGACGGCCGTTTCGACTAATTCAATCATTTTCAAATGTGTGGTGCGGTTCGAGCACGGGGAACTTTGTTAATATTAAAACATATAATAAACATAATATTAAACATACCATTCATAATCACATATATATTCACAAAAGACACTAAAATGTACACTAACACATAAAAGGTTAAAAGTTGACGTCAATATTAACATTAAACTGTCAAAGTCTCAAAAAACATGCTTCAGATTTACAAGATTTTATTTCTCAATAAAGTAACTATTATCAGTAATAGTACTAGTATATTAAGTAGTAATTTTTTTTTACTACTATCAGAAATCTGGCTCTCTAATTAAGAAGACGTTCAACTACCTAATTTCGAATGAATAGTAAAATGTAAACTGGAAAATGTTTGCACTGTTAGAATTGCGACAGAAATTATACAATATATCCCAAAACATTACGCTGGATATAGATCTTACAATACGAAATACAGGTGAACTTATTATTTGCCAAACAGCTATTAATAATTGGTGATATGTGCTTCTCAAGTTAAAATGAATGATGGGATAGAATTCCTATGGTTGTTGTGTATTTTTCACCAAATCAAAACTCTCAGATATCATAAAATGTTTTCACCATTGGTTACTCATATATAGTCGCGAAGATCCAAGGACTTTAGGAGATAACCTTTAGAGAACTTCCTATGATTTTAGCAGGAGATTGTAGGGTTGATTTTCCATCAAACAATTCTATCCCTTTGGCAACACTTCTTAGAGAAAAATTCGATTTGAAAATCAATAATAATACAACCGAACCTAAAACTAGAAATGGAACAAAAATTGATGTTGTATTTCAAGATACCTCAATAACATCACGTATTATTATAATACTTTTGGTACACAGATCAGTTAACATCAGCCAATCATTTCTTTAATACAGTATAATGCACCTTCTGGAGCTAATACAGAAATTACAGAATATACAGTAAATAATATTCCTTAGCTGCATTACAAAAAATTATATCTTAAAAATACTCATTTGTCATGTTTTTATATTATGTACATATTATTATATTAGGAAAAATATATTTATTTTATTAATGAAACTCTATGTTTTCATATATTATACTCCACATTAATTTCTTGGTTTTGATAGGTTTGGGATTTCTAGTTCCCTTATCACCCGGGTTAAAACAATATACTTTACTATGTTAGTAACAAAGGGACAGATCAATAAAAACAATACATTAGTGGTTCAGTGGTAATACTCATCTCTCTATATTTATTCATACAATGCAATGATACAAATACATACGATCCGACACCTTAGCCTAGACTTATACTACTTACATCTCTTATACTAGGTATTGACCTTTATAAGACAGACTGGATTACGGTATTGGCAACTAAAGCGTGTTACTTTTATCTGAGTAACCCCAAAACTCTGAATATAACGTGACTCTAACTATAGACTGAAATACCTTGGTTTGCTTACACAGTTTGATGTCTTCACAGGTATATCTCGGTGGTCCAAACATCGAGCCGAATCCCAAGTCTCGATTTCCTGGCCGCACTTTGCACGACGAACCGGCCCAACTTTTCCGGCTTCACACGCTAATAACAGACTGGCCTAACTCGCAGCCCCTCACTGGTCACCCGACCACTCCACTCTGGCCCATCGACCACAATCCTCTGGCATAGATTCTAGATTCGGATTATACTTTATAACCCGTCTAGCTTCCTTGTTGTCATCTTAAACCAAACCAAAGCAAAGCGAGTTCCGTGTTCCGCGTTTAACGAACTCTCCCGCGACCTTGCTACAATTTCCGTGTTTATACCGTACTTCCTTGTCCGTCTTAATGGTCAAAACCTTTACATCCAAAACACTAATTCTAATAACTAATATACTAAAACATATTTTTACTATACTCTGAAAAACATAACAGTTTCTTTAATAATTATAAATTCTTTCAATAACTTTACTATTAATTTCGATGCTCCACTTCTGCCGGGTTTAGCGTGGCGACTAAATTGTATTAATGCGATGCGTGTGGTAAAAGAAGATTGATTTATTATTTTAGTATTTGTAATACAATGGTTTCCATCGCATAACGTAGGTTAAGAAACAACATTCTATAATGTTAAAAGAAATTATAATAATTAAACATTGAGGCGTATTGCAGTATATTATTTCGTCAGGTAAACGAAGCATGTATATTATTATGCTGTAAACGTATTTTTAGAAGTGTAAAAAGATTTCTGTAGAATCTGTTTACATAATTAGTTTGCATGCAGGTCTTTAATATTTTATATATTTAATTGGCTAGTAAACTTTATTTTTCTGACATTGTTTGGTCAACAATGCTGTTTTGAAATGAAAGAAGTTAGGGTGATGATAAAAACAAAAGAAATAAAACATGATTTATAAAAATATAGGCTTTACCTTAAACAGTTTTCATAATCGGTAATAAGTATTTGAATTGCCATTAAATGGAAATTTAAATAGAGAAAGTGAATCTTGCTGACTAAAAATAGGATTTTAATATGGAAGTATGATATTTTTTCGAAACTGATAAAGTCCGTTTAAAAACATCTTATTGTTTTATATTATTATAAATAGTATTTTCTCATGAGTCATTTAGTTACCTCAAATAATTAATATCATTTTTGTTTGATTTAGTAAGTATATTTTACAGACAATCATATTTTGTCTGTACTCGCATAATCTCTAAACGAAAAAATGTTTAAAAACATTTAGGCTATTTTTGACTACAATCTTGCTGATCTGTTATTTTAATAAGCATTGTATTTTGTTGTTAGTAATGACCATTTAGCCAAACTTAACACTATTGACATATTTTGTAATATGAACAAGCGTCAAAATTGTATTTTAAAATTTAACTGTGCTGCATCTTTTATTTAATTAAGCCAGGTTTTTGTATAAATAAAGCTTCTAAGATGAAGCTTCTATTGCATTAGGTTAAACGTTATATTCGTATGGTGTTTAAGATAAATATTTTGAATACTTAATATTTACTAAACATTTAATATTAACTACATTCAAATTTCTACAAGTTTAACTTAATTATCTGAATTTTATAATACTTGTTTATATATAATCTTTTATTAAAATCACTTCCTCTTTTACATTAAAACATTTTAAAAGTTAGTTTTTCTATTGTTTTGTTTTTAGACTGATGTTAAAAATAAGTTTTATTGAGACTAGTTATATATATGTAATTTGTTGTTTATGGCAAATAATGATAAATCTAAATTTTTATGTTGAAACTATTTTCTTAAGCTAATTTCCTCGAACACTTGCTATATCTTAATTTATTTTAATGAAATTGTAATATAATCCATAATATTTTGAAGTGAACTAATATTATTTTCACAAACATAAATTTAAGACAAGCCAGTAATGATAATATATTTAACGTTTTCGACAGTAACAAAACTGGAACTACACTTAACTAAAACAAGTTTTTCCCATTACGATTGGTTTTAATGTTCTTTGAAATTCGTCGAAGTGTATACTGCTTTAATTTTGAAAATAAATATACCAAGCTAGAGTTAATTAGTGCTACTATTAATTTGATTAGGTTATCGTATAGTTTTTTGTAAGGCGAAAAGTAAAATAAATTGATTTAAAAACTAATTTCATTCTACAAAAACATTCATGCTCCTCATCCAGAATCGAATGGGAAAATTTCAACTTTGGATTCGGTTACACCTCATCTACTATATTAACCCCCCCTCAAAAAAGGCTAGATAAAAAAAGCACAGTATTATTTAAGGTGCTATCATTTTATAAATTAATTTATCTAAGAATAATTTTTCTCATTAATGTGTAACAAATTATTTAATTGTATCCGTTTACTATAGGCAAAAACTGTAAACAAAATAAATATTATGGTGGCCGTTTGCATTAATGTTTTGAATAAATACACATATAAGGGTTATTAATAAAATAATGTTCACATCATATGCGTATGATAAACGTATATATATCACTTAATAAAAAAGACATATTTATTAGAAGGAAGATATGTTTCGTGTAATGCTATACATACGTCATATTATCTGCTTTGTATTTTAGCTTTAGGTCCAAACAGAGATATTATACCCGGTTCTAAGATTGCTTTCTGTAATTACGTTTCCATGTCCTGGGTTAAGAACAACTACCTTCAAGTTGGAATTCCGTTGTATTAGTTCATTCTGACAACAAAAGTAAAGCCCTAAGCTGTTTAGAGCAGAATAACAAGGGTCAAGCAATAGAATTGGAAAGGTTTATTTTCTCTGGGTACGTCTAATAATAAACATATTTCATTTATTAAAACTCTGGTACGATTTTGACTAATTAATTCTTAACGATTTACATTCAAAAATTGTTTTGTAAAAAAATATTGTTTCTTATTAATTTATGTATTTATAATATTTTAATAGGAAGGAATGAGAAACATTCCAAGAGAAGTTTTGCAATAACTACCAACAAACAGTATATAAACAAAAGTTAATAAAACGCATGATCATGTTGGTAGACAAAAATATTTGTTTCAAGTTTGTTTTGTTTTACGTTTACAAAAAAAAATACCTATTGCAGTCGTTACCATAGTGCGACTTCCAGAAATGTAGTCTCGCTTTTTGTTTAATGACACCTACGTATTCTCATAGTAGGCATGATATCTTGCCCATCAAAGAATTATTTAAATATTCTAAAATATTACCAAAATATTTTTTCATAATCAAAAAAATTTTTGTTTGACCACTGAAATAGTTAGCGCAAAATGATAATACATATTGTTCAAGCTTAACTTTGTACTAGGCCTATTTAGGCCAACTCAAAAAAATGAATTCCTTGTTTTCGCAAACAGTTGTGCAAATAAGGTAATTTAAGATACCGCACTCAGTTTGAAATGTATAAAATATGAAATAAGAGTTATCTTAAGTAATTTTCATACTAAGTTTACCTGTTTTGTTTGATACGTTTTCAATTAGAATGTACACTGTCTCTCAATTAGATTGTATTTCATCAGTAGTAAGGTGAATATAATAAGGTATAATTCAAAATAAGCAATTATAAACTCAATTGTCTTAGTCTTTTAAATTTAATCAATAATACTTATAACCATCATCTCTAAAAATACTTTACGTCCTTGAAACACTATTAGACAGTAAAACAATTAAATATTAGCGCTAATCTCATAAATTAAACATCTATTAATTGTATAATAATTTCTGAATGTTTTGTAGATGGTGGTCAGTCACCCTTTGTTCATTCTGTACAATTTTATCAGTTTTAAGTGTTTTTCAAGTTATACAAACAAGCTTATATTATACAGGGAGTCCCCGAACTCTCTAGACCCCTTTTGTGGTCAAATATCTCAAAAACCGCTAACTTTACAAACAAAATTACAAGAGACAAAAAAGTTTACTATTGTAATGTCAAACACAATGTTGTTTGAATTTTGTATGTAGCTCAGAGGATAACAGAGATATTGACCAAAAAAAAGTAAAAATGTATTTCTTGGTAGTCGTCAACAATACCCAGAATTACTGTAGAAACAAAATATTTTAAAGTTATTATGAGCTAAACTAATAAGTTATTTGCATAATGATTCGAGCACTTTCTGAGCTGATTCCACTACAAAAAAATTGGAAAACGGTTGACCCTAAAGGCCATCCCTGTAACTTCCCGCTAAGTTTAATTACAAAGCAGTTGAAATTTTTTAGTATATTAAAATATTACTTATAATTCATATTTTTACAATAATATGTAAAAAGTTTTCAATTTTAATAGTACAAACCGATCGATAATGTTCGGGATTATATAATGCAATTTATACTATATTACAAGGGTACTATAACATTTAAAGCTAATAATTTCTTCTAAGTCCGATTCGGATTTACTCGGGAACGATCGGTAATGTTCAGGTTGTTATAATGCAATTTATACTATATCCCAACGACACTATAACACCTTGTATCTGATACAAGGTTAATGACGGATGTTAAACATATATACTTCACAAGATAGTTCCTTCTTAACAGAGTCGACGTAGCCTAACCGCTAACGTTGTGAACTCGGGTCATGGTGATACCCGGTTCGACTCTCGGAGACACCCAAACTTTTTTCAAAGCAAATAAATAAATTTAATTTAATATTAATTATTACAAAACAAGATGGCTGCCAAAAAAAAAGATAGCGGCCCAAAATTCCCAAAATCTTCAAAAATTCCCAAAAATCCGAAAATCCAAAAAAATAAAAAAATCTTTAAAAATAAAAAATCCAAAAAATGTTAGGACCCCTAAAAAAAGGGAAAGAATCGACAACAAAAATTTTTCTGATGAAAAATTTCGGAGAAATTGAGAAAAAAACATTTTTTTTTATATTCTTTTGTTTACGATATCTCACGAACGAATTAACCGATTTTGACCAGACTAGTAGCGATCGACGTCGCTTTTCAAGGTTAAAAGCTGATTAGATTTTGGAATTGATCGGTAAAACCGTATAAAAGTTATTTCAAAAAAACCTGATTTGAAAAAATCTTATTTCTTAGTTTTTTCGAAATTTCTCAGATCCTACCGGTCCGAATTATTTGAAATTTTCAGGAAATCTAAGTTTGATGGACCTCTTTAGAACGCCGTTTAGTAGGATCCAATCGGTTAAGCCGTTCAAAAGTTATAAGCGGGTCACATACTTACATACACACACACATACATACAGACAGGGCGACGCCCTCTCGGGAGTGGTCAGGGAAGATTCCTAGGACCTCAAAACGTCGAGATCTGATGAATACTCGATTTTCGAAAAACGGGGTGAAACCAATAACTTCCCGATTTTAGAAAATTTTCAATTTTCTTAGCGGGAAGTTAAAAAAATATAAAAATGTTCATATATTCATGGGTCTGGAAATGCTTCGTTAGACAGAGCTGGCGAAAGATTTCACACATGTTTCAGATTACTCACAGAAACGAATCCCTATTGAAATACATAGGGCGTCAATTAAGGTGTAAAATTTAATTTAATTTACGTAAAATGAGCAGATAAATTTAATAAAATAGGTCCCAGTTTTATAACTGCAGTAATTGTTGCAATATTTGACCCAAAACGCTAAATTCGGTCTTAATAAACAGCTAATACTTTTATTTGTAAACATGGTCACATTGTTGTTATTTCTCATTCGATTTTATTATTTAAGCTGCAGTTACATTTGTACTTAAAAGGAGGATATTTTATAATTAAGTAATTTAATTTTAAAGATTTGAGATCTGTGAGTAATCTGAAACAAGGGTGAAATCTTTCGCCAGTTCTCTCTAACGAAGCATTTCCAGACCTATGAATATATGAACATTTTTATTATTTTTTGCTAGTGGAATCAGCTCAGAAAGTGCTCGGAACATTATGCAAATAAGTTATTAGTTTAGCTCATAATAACTTTAAAATATTTTGTTTCTAGAGTAATTCTGGGTATTGTTGACAAATACCAAGAAATACATTTTTCCTTTTTTTCTTGTCAATATCTCTCTTATCATTTGAGCTACAGACAAAATAAAAAATACATTGTGTTTGCCATTAAAAAATTAAACTTTTTTTGTCTCTTGTAATTTTTTGGTAAAGTTATTGGTTTTTGAGATAATTGACATTAAAAATTATAAACGGCCGCCATTTTTGAAAACATTTACAACAATGTTCTAATTTTTAGTACAGTGATAAAAGGTTACGCAAAAAATATTTATACAAAATTTGAACTCAATATCTTTTCTACTTCCAAAAATATTAAGTATTTTGTAAAAAACACATACAGACAGACGAACAAATAAGGACCGTAGACCCATGTTTATATTGTGAAATATGCTTGCCTGGATCCTAAGAACATATCCACAAAAGGGGTCCAGAGAGTTCGGGGACACCCTTTATGATTTACAATAACAATAAAAAAAAATTTTAAAGCAGTGGTGGAAAGCGGTGGTGAGCCAGCGACTACCACTGTGGAGCTTCGTCAAGAAATAACTAACTAGATATACATTAGCACCAACATGTTCGAAGATATTCAACTACGCTACGAGAGTTGCCTAGAACATGTATAGTCTTCTTCTATGTTTACATTTTGTAAAAGGTTTTTAAATATCAGCTAAAATGGAAAGTTTATTTTAAAGGTATTACATTGGGCTGGTTTTTAACTTATCCTGTGGGACTCCGTTATTAAGTTCAGATTCAAAGAAGTTATTTAAATGATTCAGAAATTGTAAAATGATGACCTCTTTCTGCAAAAAAAAATTCTTTCTTATTTTTATTATTGATTTAAAAAATTATTACATTGAAAAAATCGATTTATTATATATTGTCATTTGAAAACTGTGTGAACTAGTAAAACGGCTGTTGTTCTAAACACGTTTTGATTTTGTCTTTACTTTAATAAACACATTTAATATGTAAATTATCTATGGATTTATTCGTCTGACTTTTTAAATGTTAGGAGATTTATTATACGAGCCGACTGTTATTGCATACAATATCAAACCGATGAAAAGTTACATAACAAAATAGTTTTAACAAAATCAGACTAAAATTGTAACTAACTAAAGAAGAGGGATTGAATATTTAGTGTGAGTACTATTAATAGAAATCGTTGAAAACCTCTTTCAGGAGCCTTTTTAATGTCAGTTTAATTGCATCTTTTGTGAATTTTGAGACAGTTTGGTGTACAAGATTAAATAGACTAGATTCCGTAGGAAAATATTTTAAAATAAAAAAAATAGAAATCAAAATCTTAACGAGATGAAAGTTTGGCACTTTATAATGTTAAACATGCCTAATACCTAATGTATAATACAAATAAAATAAAATATAAATTTTGGTACATTATGTACATAAATTTAGTGTCCAGTGTATTTGCATTGTCATTTAAATGTCAACTTTCATTATAAACGAAGAATGAGTATAAATTAATGTATGTACAATTTTGTTAAACTTCCACTCGTTATTCGTTTTGTGTATTATTCAAATATGTGTCATCGGCGATATTATGTTTATCCGTTGTAAGAAAGAGCTAAATACACATTTTATGATTAGACATTCTTATTTACAGAAATATTATATTGAGGGAAACAGTCAGAGAATGCATGAATTTTGCCGATATAGAGAATGAGAAAGAGTTAAATTATGCAATATTAAATATTTAAGAATGAGTTATTTCTTCATTTTATATTGTTGAAATTCTAAATATGTTAAGTCATAACCTGTAAAATACAGATTTCATGCTTCCATTTTAATGTAATTTCCTTACTAAATTTTTATAAATTTCTTCAAGTTTAATTTGAATTTTTATTTTTTTCAGGCGTTATTTTTTTTTTTTGCAAATATAAACCCATTTGTATAACTCATTATTGTCTTTCCCATCACCTTACCTAATCCTTCCTCTTCATATCCATACATAAACTAACAAAATTAATGTTGTAATTTGAATGCTGAACATCAAATAAAAAGCTCAGCTTCAACAAAAGCGTGACAGATATTTAACAAGGTAAAATATAATTTATTAAACACATAAATAGTGCATATCACTATCGCAAGGTGAAGTAAGTAGATAGGTTGACAATATCAGAGAATTGTCAACTTTACGAAAGCGACTTAAATCTTTAATTTACCTGGCTTATTTTATTAACATATACTTCAATTTTACTTTGCATTTGTTAGTGATAGTCTATTTCTGTTTAATATTTATGGTGTAAACTCAGAACGTAATAAAGTATTACATTAAATCGATAATATACAGAGTGTCCCCGAACTCTCTGGACCCCTTGTGTGGATATGTTCCTGGGATTCAGACAAACATATTTCACAATATAAACAGTGGTCTACGGTGCTTATGTTTTCGTCTCTCTGTCTGTATGTGTTTTTTACAAAATACTTAATATTTTTGGAAGTAGAAAAGATATTGAGCTCAAACTTTGTACACCTTTTTGTTCCGTAACTTTTTATCACTGTACGAAAAATTAGAACATTATTTTAAATATTTTTAAAATGGCGGCAGTTTATAATTGTTAATGTCAAATATCTCAAAAACCGCTACTTTACAAAAAAATTACAAAAGACAAAAAATTTTACTTTTTAATGTCAAACACAATGTTGTTTTAATTTTTTCTGTACCTTAAAGGACAACAGAGATATTGACAAAAAAAAAAGGAAAATGTATTTCTTGGTAGTTGTCAACAATACCCAGAATTACTCTAGAAACAAAATATTTTAAAGTTATTTTGAGCTAAAATAATAAGTTATTACAACACTATTCATTACAAAAAAATACTTTATACATATAAAAACTAAAGTGTATAGTATTGCAAAATCTGTACGTTGTTTCTTATCTGAAATTAATCCTGCAAACTTCCTTAGAACCATAAAATAATGTTGTATGTTAGGTTAACAAAATAAAAGCAAACACAACAAAAATCTGCGAAAAGACTTACTTTATTATAATCAAAAAATCTATTTTTACATATTATAAATAAAACAGGTAACAAGTTAACATTACATGTTACTATCGCAATTCCTACACTGAACAAGACAAGTATAGGTGTGAGTTGTTGTGTATGGGAACATAGTACACTATTTGGGTGGTTTGATAAGAGAAACAAGCAACCATATTACCATATTTAAGTAGTAAAAGCTATTTTTAGGAGCACAAGAAGCGTTCGTAGAATCAGCTTACGTTATCAGTTTGCGTGCTTTAATTTTATAGTCCATAACTTTGAATGGCAAGAAGCAGAAATAAACTGGATCTTCCAACATTTTTGTGAAGATGGAGAAGCTGTTTCGATGAGGGAACTTAAAGCACTGATGCTGTAAACAACTGGATCGGTAAACATAGTAAATAATTTGTCAAGTATACATGTTTCATTTTAAATAGTTTTCAATATCAGCAAATATATATTTGTGATTTTCAACAAGTTTGACACAAATATTACATGAATAAATACAATAAGGGAACAAAATATATATTTTTTTTTTTTGTAAAATAATCAATAAAATTGTTTTACTTCTGAATGATGAACGACTGAAGACGGTACAATGTTTAGAAACACTGTTGAGTAATTTATATTATTACGAGTTAACCCAATCATTTCTATATTTAACGCTTATATTTTTTAAATATATCATATACACATTTTACAAAGCCTAAAAATGGCATTTTTATATTCGGAAAATTTTTGAAAATATAAATTGCTTAAAATATATAATAAATTCTTAGTATTAAATTTTTTATTTTTCCGCTATTGTATTAAACAATTTGATACGTTATTTAGATTCGCCAGTTACGTAAAAATGAGGCATTATTTCATATTCTTAATTTAGTGTTTTCACATTTAAATAAATTAAGGGATCTATATAAGCCAATGTATAGGCTAATGTCCTTATCTGCTAAGCAATATAATTTATTAGATCAAGTCCTTGTTTCTATTATTATGTGAAAGTAATGTTTACTTCACGTGAGTGAACCACTACAAAATTTTACACGTAGATCAAACTAAACCGTTAATTAAAAACATGTTATAAATTTATTTTCATTTAGAAAATTTAGATAATGTAAGCTACATATGTTATAGTATTTTATTAAATTTGTAGTACAGAAGTTTATTTATTATTTTAAATAATTTATTATTTTAAATTATAATGTTTATTCCATTTATGCTTCACCTCTAAAATAAGACTTTTAACTTTATGAAAATGTATTAAATGCCTTGTTTATAAAATTATGATTTAAAGTTATTTATTACAAGAAAGTAAATAAATATTTTCCGTGTCTTACGGTATAGTGTTTCGAGTGAATTAACTTGTTGATAAGAATTTAAGTTCAACCTATGTTGGCTTATAAAAATTTGTTTCAAATAGAAAATGTATTTGCAGCACACTCAAATAATTGTTCTTCGTGATAGTTATACTTGTTTACTTTTAACTTCATCAAGGTTTATAAATCACATATAAAAACTATCACTGTAACACTATCCTGTATTTAACTAATGTGATTATTCTTCCAAATATTTTTTTATAATGTAAATCATAAATTGTTTTGAAAATAAAAGGTCCTATTACACTTGAATTCTAACTAGGAACTTTAAGTTTTAAAGTGAGGTACGCTAACCAGCAGCTACAAAGCCAACTGCAAATTGGGTAGGTGATTAGTTAAGCTACTGTCACATAAATTAAATTATCAAAACTGGATATTTTCTTCTTTTTACTTTCAAACTAATTGTATACTTTATACGAGGCAACCGTAATAATCAAAATAAATATTTTCCGTTTAATATTCATATTGTTAAAGCAATTTATGTTTCTTGCAAATGTTACCACATTATCCTTCATAACAGCTTTGTATTTTACTTTAAATTCCAAACCGAAATTATAAATACTTGAAAGTCCTTAGAATATTCTCTTTTATTTTAAGATTGCTTTCCGTAGCTGCTATGAAGTAGGAAGGAAGTTGTAATATTTTTTATTTTTAATCTGACAACAAATGTAATTCCCTGCGCTGTTTTGAGAAGGCTAAGAAAAGTCATGCAATAGATAAGGAAAATGTACATTCAATGGTAATGTAACCAAATAACTGGTAGAAAGTGCCAAGTGGTTATGATACAATTTAAAGTATTGAATACACACGTAACATTCATCACAAAGTACAGAAAGTATTCAAAACCTTTTCTTTGATACAAAAGAAAATTATAATTGCATATTATCTTTAAAAATGTCGTATGGTCTACTTCGGTATGTATATTAAATATGAGTAAATCTTGTTTTATGTAGATTGTATGTATTAACTAGTTCTCATCAATACCACGTTTGATCGATATTTAATTTTAAGTTACACTACACTACACTGTGATGCACTATATAAAATGTTTTAGAATTTACGAGAAATAAATTAATAATACTATTTACATATCATAATACATTTGCTATCCATAAAAATCAATAAATTTATATTAAAAAGAAATAAAACGTTGCTCTATGTGTATGTACGTGAATTGGAGAGAAAACGCAAAATCTTTCTTTCTAACGTGGGGGTTATGCTTTTTCTAAACTAACTAAATTGTCATAATAATTAATTGTGTTAAAACTACAAGTTGCTCCTCAGTACTCGTATATTTGAAGATAAATAAAAACTGTTGAACGGATTTATTGCCCACCAAGGAAATTCAGGAGATGTATATCAGCCACCCAGTTATTCCCAAGAGACAAATTAAGCATTACTCATCCCAGAGGATTTAACAGACTGTGGTTAGCCCTATTTAGTGTTTGGTGTGTAACTACTGGGTTGCACATGCATGTAAATATGTTACTAACACATCGTAATTAATTGTTTAAAATGTGTGTTAAGACTGTTATTTAATTTGTAAACAACTTTTAATTAATGTGATTTGCAAATATAAATATATATTACAATTTATTTATTTTACTGTTAAAACTTTTTCTTTTAATTTTTCTTTTTAACAAAGTGAAATTTAATCACTCTTTATTTTGAGGTGTAACAGTACTGATATCTGTACTATATCTGTTTAAATATTTGTATTTCTCCCAACATTGTACTGTAACTTGTAAGATAATCTTAGTTTTATATCAAATCAATTTATGGGGTAAAACTACAAACACTCCTGCTATTGCTACTAGTTGTAATTTTTCGGATTTTTTTTACTAAAAATACTTTAATTATTTAAACGAAACATAGATTTTTTACTATATTTATAAGGTAACAAAGACAAATTATTCCTTTCTCTGACATGACTTATTATCACTAAGATTTCCCTTCTTCTTCTTAAGTTTAATGGTTAGAATCGATTAATGAATCGTGAATAGGACTTCATTAAGCTTCAATGTCTAACTCCTTAAACACTGTTGAAACTATTGTGATTTGCAGATGATGTTTAGAACAGCTAAAATGTAAATTAACTAAATAAATACGAAAGTATGATTAACATGTTAAACAATCACAATAATTTTACCTTAAATTTTTAATATCGCCTGTCTTTTTTGCTTAAAATAATCATTAAAACGTTTCTCCGTATTTTACAGGGTGATTCAGAGGTATGCTGCAATCTCTCGGTAGCTCAATCTATAGCTAAAAATAAGAAAAAGACATACATGTAAACATAGGTCCGAAAACGCTTCGTTTTCACGATATCCGCCTTTTTGTTTTTTGTACAAAATAATTCATGTCTAGAGAAATGTTTGACTGGTTGAATTCAAACTTGTCATGCAATTTAACCTAACAATGATGTATCTCAAGAAAAATAAGAGTGATATGTCAAACAATGGGATGAAGGAAAATAGTTATGTTTTGTGTAATAATTGGTTAGTTTACAATTTAGTTGTTTAGTTATTGTTTTTGTTCCTTGTTTTGTGATTCGGGGTTCTTATACAAATCAGGTTGAAAATATACTGTTATCAAAATTCATTTATTTTAATGTTCAAACATAGACAATATAACTGAAACAATTACTGATTTTTTTTTAATTTAAAAATGACCTATCATTTAAATTGTTTGACCTATTTCATTTGGTTGAAGAAGTTAATTAAAAACACTTATTGTTTATTTGTGTTGCTTAAGGCTCTTCTTTAGCTTGAAGAAAACTCCCGAGTGTACATTATGATTTCAATGCAAAAGGCCTGACTCAAGCCGCAAAATCGTTGAAACATGCATTCGTAATACCGTGTTTCGGATTCTATTTATAAATTAATAATCTGGGAAACTAATTTAAGTTATAAAGAAGGCTTTATATTTTTTAAGTGTTAGCTTAAAATATGGAAATTATTGCTAAAACTCCCAAAAAATAAGTTAAAAATAATCGAATTTTACTCATTTAAACTGTTGATTAAAAGGAGTTGCCGGCGATTTTTTTCAATTATGAGATATAAGATAAAAGCACAAAGCCTTTAAGAACAATTTAAGATGTTTTACAACTTTTTAGGTTGAAAAACGGCGTCCGAAACACGGTATTACGAACTGCATATTTTTGCTGTTTTATGCAAGGTATAGAAGACCCTTAACTTCGAATTAATATGACTTAACTCAATTTAATTGGCTTTTATCTTCCATTAAATAACACTCAATATGTTGACCATATGTTCAATATGTACTGTCCATTGAAGAAGTATACCAATACTGAATATAATATCGGTATGGTCAATAATCTAGGAAAACCATTACCATATTATGCGACTCCCCAGTTGTTCTAAAGGTGCACTGCTTTTTAAAACCAACGCTACTAGAATTATCAATGGCTTTAGGTGACAGGAATGTATTAATCAATTTCATAGTGACTGACTTCTCGCAGGTAACTAATGCAAGACCGATTTGGTGTAATAAGTTCTCGATTTAGGAAGCAGCAACGGCTGTGACTGATCTTTAAGCATCGACACGACGAAGATGTTAAACGTAAAACTTGAACAAGAAACTCAAAACCGATTGAAAAGCTTCTGCGGATCAAGGACCCTCTTCTCGATCTAATCTGCCCATACCAAGGATAGTTACGACATAGGAATGTTACCTATGTTTAATAGCTTTATTTGCTCTCGTCAAATAAACTCGACTCTCTACATTTATCCATTTCTTTCTTCGTTTAACAATATCAGACCACAATAATTATTTGATCCTATACGATATAGGAGAGTCTATGTCAATCATACGAGGGGTATTTTACCAACAAGTACAGAAATTTTCAAGGCTAAACGACATTATTTTGACCCGTCATTGGTCAACGCTAATCGTCATATATCATGTAACTAGGGACGCAGTTCTACCACCAATAAGGGTAGACAGTCAAAAGAAACTATACGGTAGTGCAACATGCAAATTCTTTTTAATTCACTTGAACTTCATGCAAGTTCGTAAATCACACTACGCAAACGCGATAATGATTAACCACTGTCATTGCCACACTATTATATCAATAGTATTCTATAAGTTCAATCTGAGTAGATCTAAGAGTAACTTAAATATAAACAATACAATGTTGATAGACTGTGTTAGTGACTTCAGTTCGCTTACAACGCTTCTGGGAGTACAATGGTGGACACTTCATTATTTCCAAGGTAATGAACTTTATGTTACTCAAGTATTATGTGCACAGATTGTATAAAAATATTAAATTAGTATACAATTCTTTGTCACCGTGCAACTATCCGTCGTTACGTAGGCCTACCTAGTTTGAATTTACTACAAAGCTCTGGGGCCTCGGTAACTATACTATAGATTCTACTTGTTATTTCTTTAATTAGACGCAACAACCTGAGTATGTCCGAAAGATAAATTCCCAACAGATTAAAACGAAAGAGAGTAACAGCAGTTTTGACTGATAGATAAAATATGATATTGAAGCAGAACAAGTTGGAGCTAAAATAAAGAAAAAAACAAGCCACACTGTTCGATAAAGCGAAAACAGTTTAATACAACGAATTATGAATCTGAAAAAGACGACCAAAAGGAAACTTTAAATCTTTACTGGATTAGTCCACCCAGTTCAAGAATTCTAGAAGAAGCTTGTAACCAATGTAGTGTTTGTATTTTTTGTACACACTAAGTATGTGCTGGGGGAGCAGATATATATTGAGATTTTAATATATTTTGATTCTCTTAATAATAATTCAGCTTTATACTATAAGTGCAGTATAGTTTTCTTCTTATAACCTAAGACTTAATTTAATATTAATATTTATTAGATACTATTACATTTTAAGTCCGAAATGCTGATCACCTAGTGTCCTAATAAGGGTAATAAGCCACATATAAGTTGAGTTTTGTGTATAAATAACCTATAAGTGAATAATAAGTTAACTAATGAATTAATTTTTCCAGAATCCAGGTCACTAATATATATAATAAAGTACTATACCTTTTATTTCCGTCAGAGATCCTCTTTGTATAAAACTTGTTTATAGTTTTTGAAGCGTTTCGAGAATTTATCTCATCATCTATGCATGCAGGTCGTCAAAACGTTAAATACACATAGACAAACACATAACACACAACACATTTAAAAAAACACAGTATGTAGATGCGCATCTTACTACTCCCGGATATCAACTATCACATTCATAGAGGGACTAACTGATGACGAGATAAATTCTTGAAATTTTAAACAAGTTTTAAACAAAGAGGTTCACTGACGGAAAATAAAAGGTATTGTACTTTATTATAAGTTAATTCTTTATTTATTTTAAAAATACAATATATTAAATTTAGTTTTTTATACAGGCAATAAAGTGGTCTTTTTTTAAAAGGAGCATAATTGATTATTGCACTGAAATATTAAAATAAGTTATTCAAAATTAATTCTAACTCATGCGCCAAACAATCCCAAACAGTACGTGGATTACCTGGGCTGATAACCGAAGTAGATTGATACAAATAATACAGTGTTTAATAATAGCATTTCATTATTAATTAATTAATGGCAATCAAAAATGTACATTGATAGCCAAAGTGCTAAAGTATATGTTACATTTGTGTTGGATCCCTGATAAAATGTTTTGGACTTAGACAGTTAATAATAAATAAAAAGTGCTCTTATATTTTCTAAGTGCAGAATGTAACTTAAAATTATTATGAATAATTAATTATTATGTTATGCATTCTAGGAATTTATAATATTAAAAAATTTTAAATTTTCGTAAGAAACGCAGGTAACGATGGGGTTTTGGGCAATATATACAATAAGTAATGCCCATGGTAAGTATTTCTCTGCGTTAATACTTACAGTCAAAACTGAAATCAATAATTGCAAAACAATATTTAAATTATGTGTTGTAGATTAATATGAAGGGTTATTGAGGTATTGTAGTTATATGACATGAATAACGAATGCATTTTATTACATAATCTCTTTTCTACTACAGTCCATATAGGTAAAGTAGCCTACTACTTGTAGTCACAGAGTCACAACTACCCATAAGATTGTATAATATAAAAATGTATAAGCTATTATTATATTTTAAGAATAGAGACATACATTCACAAACCTATTTAGTAGTGTTACAGTATATTGATACTTTGTTTTAATTAACCTTTTTAATAATAATATTTCTACCAGTTCTACGTGCAAAGTTAAATCAAAGCAGTATTAACGTTTGATTTTACATTTGAATTTTAATGTGTTTTTTTATAGTCGTGTATTATGCTAACATCTTTTTAAAGTAAACACAAACCTAAAATAACATTTAAGTAAATTATATAAATTAATATATTATGCAATTAATTATAATTAACTCGTTTAACAGTTGAAAAAAATTCGTTCTCCTACATATCTTTTATTCGTAAGCATGATGTCAGCACGATGTCAGTTAACTGTTTTTGTCGATTCTCATATTTATTAGTATAGTATTTTAGTATTTTACGTTTATATTAAATATGCGTCTGTCTTTTAGAGTTCATAGGTAGGTAGACTACAGACAAATATAAATCGATAAATTGTTTATTGAAACTGGTATTACAAAGTGGAATTCTAAGAATAGTAATACAAAACTTAGATGGAGTAAATACATATTTTTTATAGAAGAACATAAATTACAATACAATTTTTGTGTAGATTTCAATCCTAGTCTAGTCCAAATTTGTTAGTTGAAGTCGATCATTAATGGAATATGACCATTTAATGATCGAAACAAAATTAACATTTACTAATTTTGTATCAGAGCATATATTTATATCAAAACTACTACTGTTATTTTACAAGCCTGTACAATCTTAAAGCTTAGGAAATGTTCGCATAAATAAAATAAATTTATTCCATTTTCGAAATGAGAAAAATATTACTTTTAAAATTAAAAATATTTTTTAAAATTTTCTTTTTAAATTTAAAGCTCTTTTATTTTTGTATAATAAAAACGTGTAACTAGATATTAGATTTCTTAAAGTTTAACTTTGTTAATTACCATATAGAGCCGTAAGTTTGATAACTTTTTTACTATTCTATGTTTTATTTTGTTTTTGTTCTAACAATGACCTTAACAATTTCTTATACCGAAGGTATTATGAGTAAATAGGCCTATTAATTAAAAGATGTTTGAACACTTTGCAGAACAACGTTATAGGCCTATGTGCACTCTGTGGGGAACTTAGCGAACTCTGAAGATGATTGAGGTTTTGCATAGTACTATAATTGTTGGTGTTGAATACGTTTACTTAAATATATAAATTCTGTATTATAATATGATTGTGTGAGTAGTTATCATAGGTTGTTTTTTTAATCAGAGGTTTTTTTAAATTGAAAATAATATTAATAAACACCAAAGAATTTACAGCAATAGTTATTTTATTATTAGTTAAATTTGTAATTGAACTTGGTGGTTGGTAAAACACCTGCTAGGTAGCGCTAACATTATAAATATAATGTTATTTGTTTATCATTATATTTTTTAATTTAGTCAATCTCAGTTCAACATTTGTTAGTAAGTATTATTACAGCTTCTTGTTATTTACTATAGGCTACCTGACGAATTATTTAAAAAAAAAATAAATTGCAATACGGAGTAGTTAAACCTCACAAATGTTTTTTTACTTTCAAAAATATATTAATTATCTTAAGTTTTCTCTAAAATGAACAGATTACTATTTCTTTTTAAAAAACTTCAATGTTTGAGCTTGTTTTTTAATTAAATCAACTTATCATTTTTACTATTCTATTTTAATATTTTTTGTAATTGTTTTAATGGTAACACGTTTTAACATAGATAATATATATGTTAAAAGAGAAAATATGTAATTAATAACAAAAACAAAAACAAATAGGTGATATTAATAAAGTCGGTTAAATTCTAGTTTGGAATGTAATAGTTGCCTTAATAATAACAGTGTGTTGTTTCCAAGGGCTGTCAATTTTTCAGTTAGTTTTTATTTCGTTTTTCAGATTAGAAAACATTTGTAATAAATGTACCACTTCTCGTCCTAACTCTGAATTTAAATGTTATAACTTTGGGCGTGGGAGGTAATTGGATAACTCCAATTCTTTAAAGGTAGTTCCAATTACCGTTTCATTTTTGTGAACAAATATATAACTTTGTATTTACATTTGAGTAGACGGGTTACGTACCCAGAATGTAATAAACTGAACAACTTTTTCACTCCTTACTACGGAGCTGATACACGCTACAGAACACAAAACGTTACTCATAAATATTTAAAACCATATTATAGTTCCTCCCGCATTCCATCGATTTAATCAACTATGTTTACGCCAGGTAACATTTTAAGAAGTATAAAATGGTGTTAGAAGAACTTTCTCGTGTTTGTTTTTAGGATATTTCTATGACTATAAACACATTTTTTAGCAATAAAATAAAAACATTTCAATTACAATTACTATTGCTTTATTTTTAATAAATATTATGCCTACAATACTACAATTTGTATATGAAATTTATGGTCTGGTGTGAATATTACATTTTGATGACAGATTTGAATTCTCAGTTACTTTTAATATGGTTTTCGAATGTATTTATCCATATTGTGTTTATGTAGGTTCTCTGCCCCTGGACGCTTCTCGTCCCAAACCCCACCACGGCCTTCGGTCTTAGATGGCTGCTTCGCTTCGCTCGCAGTTGGAAAATTCGCTAGAGAATCTCGTTAATCTTCTGTCAACTAAAATTATGAAACCAGGCTTAAATATATTAACAGTAATTGCAAGATTCATTATAAACTCAAATACATGCTTTATAAACGTGAGAGGCTTTCATTACGATTTTAGTCCTAATTCTACTATCTTCTGTTAACTAAAGTTTTGAAACCAGGCCTAAATATAGTAAACATTATTGCAGGATTAACATAACCTCAATGCTATGTTTCAGAAATAAGCCAGGCCTATATTACAAAATTGACTATTAGAATGTATCCACCTTTGCCAAGTTTGACAAAATAAATTGTTAAATCAGGCCCAATTTATTCTAATTCCAAAGTGCTAAAACAGTATAAATTAGCTTGTTTTTTTAACAGTAATTAAAAACTATTCAATGAGCAGCTGATTTTGGATAATACTCAATCTCAGTTCTATTTCACTCTATTTCCAACGTGCTAAAACAGTATAAATTTTCTTGTTTATAAACAGCTGTTTTGGTCGCTTTATTTACTATTTCGTTGTTATTTTGTAACCAACATGGCAACCAATAAGGCCCTATGTTAAAATTTTTCAACTTTTAAATTATATTTGCTCAAAAAATTGCGTTTTTACACGAAATACAACTATATGGGTGTACTTAAAAATCAAAACTACACCTAAATCCCGTTTGTCTAAATCTAAATTCGTTAGAGCCGTTTTCGAGATCCAGGACAAATACAAGAATTGCTCATTTAAAGTAATAGGATAAGTTTCTAAATAGGAGTCTTAATATAGACAACAAAATTAAGTTTTGATAAGCTGCAGATATTGCACAAAGCGCACTCTTTGCGCCATCCAACCAACCCTGACGAGAATTAAAGATATGTATATTGATGTTAGTGTTTATTTTTTTAACGTTTTAGTTCTAATAAATATTGAATTGCATGTCTTTTAGATTTATGTTTTCAAATATGTAAATTTTTAAGACATCACCATTATTTATTTATTTCTTATTTATTTCAATCGTGTAACCCAATATTTTAAAATGTCATATTAGCCTAATTTTAAAACTAGTATAATGCAAATGTGACATTTAAAAGAACTTAAATAATAGTACATACCAAAAATCGACTGTCACCTATTAAAAACAAAGATCGATTTCCATTCATTTCCAGTTTGAAATATTATATCTCGATATTTTTTTATATATCTAATAGGGGCTCCACCCATCCACGCTTCATTCACCAACCTCGGTGGTGACCCATTTCGGAGGAAAGTTAAATAGATTATTGTATATTCTGATATTTTCACTAATATTTGAGTGATATTTGAGTGGTAACCTATACTCATACAAATATAAAGTAGTCTAACACGCCCATCTCCAATAATTCTAATTGCGGCATTCGTTGTAATTTCACCACTATTAATTAAATTATCAATAATATAAATTAATTTAAAAAAATATATAGGCCTAATACAGTAAACTTTTTGTTTGTTTTTACCTAATTTAAAGAAACTGTTAGTTGCGAATAATAACAAAATTACCTGATTCTAAATTTACCAAATTTGTTGCCAATAAACGTGTTATGGCTCATCGTAGGTCTAACCTAAACTTATGTTAAGTTTATAATCCCAATCAGAAGCATTATTTAGTAGTAGTTTTACTACCTGTTCGTTCTATGTTAGTCAGTCATTAAGCCATTCAGTTAGGACCAAGCCGCTTTTCCTACAGATTTATAATTGTGCTTAAAATTATAGCCTAACTGAATTTTTTAAACCAAAGTGCTCCCACAGAGGACTTCAAAAAACTAAAATATTATCAAAAGGTTGACTTCGAATATAAAAAGAAGTCATATACATTAAAAATACGAGGTCAAGCTATAAATGTGGTAATTCTGTAATAGTGGCAATAGTACTGCTTTTGGACAGTTTTCTGATGTTTTCTTATGTTTTCCGGAAGAGTGAGCGAGTATTAAGTCGGTATATTCTTTCAAAACCTAAAAGAAAAACTAAAACAACGGTTTTCAAAATAAAAATCTGGATTTGCAACACAGATAAGGAGAACTTGAAAATACCTACTTAGAAGATGGGGTATTAGGAAATTATTGAAGAATTAATAATTGGGCTTAATTTTAATGAGCGAGTCCAGGACGATTTAACGTTTTCTTTTAAGTAAACCAAAACACATACAAATCAAATAAGTAGTTAACAATAAATACATTTAAAAAAACTACATATTATAGGCTTTAATAAAAAAAAGTTGATATAATATAACGATAAGATAATTATCTAATACATAAAAATATCAATAGTGAAAAAAGTAAATATAAACGTATATTTATATTATATATGTATTTAAAAAAATATCATATTACTTTTAATTACGAAATATTGTAAATAATACATTTTAAGTTATTGAATACAAAATTAATTGATACCCATTCACACAAATTTAAAAAAATGCATGCCCTTCTGAAGTACAGTACTTCTCCAAACTAGGATTATTGGTCATTCCTGCATGACATGCAAGACTTTAACAATATTGAGGACTTTACACGTCTGTATACAATTTAATAATAATTGCTTCTGGAAGTGTATTCAATGGCAGGTAAGCGGTTACAGTAAATTATTTGTTAGCCGTTGTAGTTCGGTGCAAAGATAAGGGTATAAGAGTAGTGGAACATTTGATTAAGTTCTTTGAACTAACGACTCTTCAAATGTTATTTATCATGGTAAATATTATGAGGGTTTGATTGCGACTGACATTTATGTCATGCAGGCAGGTACTGCAGATAGTCTAGTTAAAGTATTAAATGTACGGACAAATTGCAGACCATTGAATTATGTTAATTATTAATTTTGATTATTTATTAATTTTATGTAATAATTAATGGTATATTCGAAACTATTTAACAGCAAGAGAGTTTTGATACATCAAATACATAACATATATTTAAATATACATACAAAATGAAACGACTTAGTTAAATCACATTATACAATAATACATTATATATATTGTATTACTTTTTAACTATTTTAATTTCTTTTGTTTGGGAGGTGTAAATGGTAAAAAAATTCACTTTTTCAAAATGAAATACTAAATTTCTACCGGACACAATGAATTTGTTCCGTCATTCATTCTCTTAAAGGAATTACAAACCTATTGTATCAAAATAGTGGTAATTATGAAAATTGACCGGATATAATCTATATAATAAAAATGAATTGCCATTCCTTTGTAAGCGCATAACTTGAGAACGGCTGGACCAATTTGGCTATTTTTTTATTTAAATGTTCGTAATAGTCCGAACAACTAGGTTTTTAAATAAAGAAAATTTTTAAAAGTTTCCCGAAACAGTTTGGAAAAAGTAAACAGCTCCTTTTGTATGAAATCAAGACCATAGCGCACAAAAACAGCTGTTCTAATAAAATGCTTAGTAACACATGTTTGTTTACTTCCATTACTATAGCAACTTTACTTAGCCTATAGCATCAGTTTATCTATCTTCAAAACCAACAGCTTTTTTAGATAAGATTGACCAACTTAAAGCAAACAAAAACAAAAAGCAAAAACATTGGTTGTTATATATTAGATATAAAAAAACTGATTAGGATCAAAAAATGATCATAGTTTTAGGTTATTCCTTTAATGAACCAAAACACGTTTATTTGCAACCAATTAGACTAATTTAGAATCAGGTTTTTTACAATTCTTCACAATTACAAGTTTTTTTAGATTAGGTAAAAGCAAACAAAAGGTTTACAAATTATAAATCTAAATTTGTGTAGTATATTCTTAGTGGCATAATAGCTGATGGACGCCAAAAAATATAAAAACTAAAAAAAAATTGACCCCATGAGACCTACTGGAAGAGGAGCAAAGTATTGTCCGAATGACGGGAAAAATAATTTGGAGTCGACAAAATGGAGAAGGGGTGAATTTTTAGGGGTTGAAAGTGGTATTTCACGGTTTTTCGCAATTTGAAACGAAAGTTGACCTCCTATCGAAAAAAGTTAAATATCGAAGTTGTTGATAATCAAATGATCTACAACTTTTGTATCTAATATTTTTCCGCATAACCTCAAATTTTCCGGGAAAATTGGAAAACCCGATTTATTTATTTATTTTTTCGACAAATTCCGAAAAAATTACCTCATTTTCAACTGAAAAGTTTCACCGATAAAGTTTGTCTTTTCAAGCTCACCAGCCGGCATTCTTTCTGGTAAATCATCTACTTTTAGATTATGTAATTAAAGAGTAGCACTACTATGGACAATTTTTCCAAAAAACCCATAAATTGAAAAAACAGATTTTCAAAAAAAAATTTTTTTACATTTTTGTTCTAAACTCATATTTATTTATTAAAACTATTGAAATTAATAGTTGAAACCTTTCGAGAATATTAATTTCATTTTACCTTAATCGGTAGGGATGCAAAGAATAAACAATAATAAATAAGGATTTGATTATGAAAGAAGGGCAAAATGAGGTAAATTTTTGGGGGTAGATATGGTTTCTCACGATTTGCAGCAAAAATTACCTCCTACAAAAAAAGTTAAGAAAAAACGTTTTTGTCGATAAAAAGATCTACAACTTTTATATTTAACATTTTCCCACATAACCACAAATTTTCCAAGAAAATCGGAAACCCCGTGAATTTTTTTCTTGTGTAAAAATTGTATGTTTGTCCAAAATTAAGTAGAAATAGACCTTTTTATGTTCTGAATTAGACGTTATTTTTTTTGTAATCTAAAGAAGTGTTTTAATTATATTCACATCACGTTTATTAAGTAGAAAACTGTTTATTACAAAAAACGAATTATTATTATTATTATTATATATAGTATTTACATTAAAAATTGATTTAATGTAATTTTAAATTACAAAAAGGCATAATTTACTCTATCATGTAAATAACAAGGTGTAATTTTTAAACGTTAGTGATTTTTAAAACACATTAAAGTTTAGTTTTTTTATGTTTTTGTAAATTTTTAATGTAAAACATTTAAATAAAATCCATACAAACATAATTTTAAAGGATTTTAATATATCTTGCATCATTTAATAATATAAAATTTAAAAAACATTTTGTCAACGTTGACACTGTAACGACGATTCATTTAAATCGTGACAGAACGATATGTTTCAAATATACATAAACTGAAAAAGAAACAATGCCTTCTGCAGTGTATTGTCTTGCCAATGTTAAGAAAGTCATTTTCTTTATAATCGGTGAAACTTTTCAGTTGAAAATGAGGTCATTTTTTCGGAATTTGTCGAAAAAATAAAGAAAAATCTTAATTTTCCTACAAAAAAATTACGGCTTACTTGAAACATAATAAGTTATATTTTCACCAAATTTAGTAAAAAAAAAAAAATGTTTGCTCGAGAAAAAAATGTAAAACTGAAAAATCGGGTTTTCCGATTTTCCCGGAAAATTTAAGGTTATGTGGAAAACTGTTAGATACAATAGTTGTAGATCTTCTTATTATCAACAACTTTGGTATTTAATTTTTTTCGATAGGAGGTCAACTTTCGTTGCAAATTGCGAAAACCCGTGAAATACCACTTTCAGCCCCTAAAAATTCACCCCTTCTCCATTTTGTCGACTCCAAATTATTTTTCCCGTCATTCGAACAATATTTTGCTCCTCTTCCAGTAGGTCTCATGCTGTTATTTTTTTTCTTTTCAAAAATGCATCAGCACTTGTCTATAAAAACCATTTTCAATTCGATTATTTAAGTCAATTTAATGAAATAGAATAACTACACTTTAAAATAAATTAAGCAATA
>JAGFPH010000070.1:366822-407214 GCA_018207615.1 Philaenus spumarius
ATGCGCAGTAACTCGTGACGTCATCGGTGCCCAGTTTCTCATAAGCTCCATAAGCTTCTCATGGAGCCTCATGTAAAAATTTAATAATTTTAAAAATATTTAACCGATTTTAATAAAATTTGATCCACATGTAGAAAACATATCTATTATACAAATTTTAAAATGTCTGATTGTTACAACAAATTGTAATACCTTTACTGATTAGGTCTATAAAAATTACTATTTCAAATTCGACAAATGGTGAACAATATATTTTTTATTTTGTACTATTTAACATTTATTTTAATTTTGTATTGGATTATGAATATAATAAGTTATAGTGAATTTTATTGTGAATGCAAATCTGTTTTAATATTTAAAGTCGAATATATATATATATATCAAAAGATATGTACATTATTAAAATGTATTGTAAAATTTTGTTTACAAAGTATATAGCCTACGTTTTCGATACTAAAAATGTAATAATAATAATTTATAAATAAAGTAATTTATCTTTTGACATGTATTGATCTCATAATGAGATTTATTTTTGCTGAACGATCCGGAAATTGGGATTTAAATTTGAATACGACTATTGAAATGCTTCCCTATTTCCATGCAGCAGGGCATTTAAAAATGTATTGTAAAATTTTGTTTACAAAGTATATAGCCTACGTTTTCGATACTAAAAATTTAATAATAATAATTTATAAATAAAGTAATTTATCGTATCTTGTTGATTTTTTCACAGAATGTGTATAATAATATACTCTGTTAATACGACTGCAATCGATAATAAACAGCTGATTTTCATTTCTCTTAGCACTGGGCACCGATAACGTCAAGAGTAGTTGCGCGTGAACCCTACCGTTAGTATTATATATACCGTGGTATGGTGCCGTGTCTCGTAAACTTTGTCAGTGTCTTCAAGTGAGTTGTTAGATTCATCTACTTATTTAAAAAAAAATCAGTAGTATAAAGATGCAGGTGAAAAAGCTTTATAATGAACATGGATTATAAAAAATTTAAATACCTGTTTTAATGCAGCACAATAAAAATAATATTTATATGCTTATTAATTTTTAAATTTAAATTATGTATAACAAGAAGTAGTTACTTTAGTTAGCTTACTTTAAAAAACAAATAAGTCACACAGAGTACGTTTATTAAAACATATATATTTCATTCTTAACGTGGATACTTATACTCAGAAATTAGTAAACACGTTTAGTTTATACACCATTGTCGCCTTACGGCCTACGAATCTTTGAACTTAAAATCTACCCTAACTTAAACGCATACACAGAGATCCAGTATTGAGAACTAATATTTAATAAACAATAGTAATTGAAGAGGTGGATTCCAAAAGTGCTTAAGTAAAAAATTTAATATTTCGAGTTATTGGTTGTATTTGATTCGTTGCTACTAGTTGCATAATTTGAAAACATATTTATGCCAAAACTGCTTAAATCAAATAGGCTATAAGCATTACAAATCAGTACTGTATTCCAAAACTCCTTTAGTCACGAGTATTCTTTTCCAAAACTGATTTAGTCAGCTGTTGAGTAATCTGCGCATGCGCAATTGGTGCTGCCCATCTGTCATCTATACTGCTACTGCTAGTGACACTTGAGGTTATGTTTGATGTTGGTAATGTTTACCTCTATCTGTTTGTGAAAGTTAGTAAAATGAGTTTAAATGATGATTTAAGTGATTTTCCAGTGTCTGTTAGTGCCGTTAAGTGTAATCGTAGCAGAAAACGTGAGAAAAATGAAAACATGTGGTAAAAAAATCGTAAAAAGTACACTAGAACAGCAAAGAGGCTCACTTTATTATGATATTTCATGGTTTCTTAATATATTGTATGTATTAATGCTCATTAAAAATTGTCTTTTATTGTTAATTTTATTTATTTTTACCATGGACATTATCGTTTTAAACAATGTGTAAAAAGTAAAAATACTTTGAGCACACATAAATAATGCGGAATGCAAAAACTTGAATTCTTTCCAAAGATGCTTAAGTCACTGACTTAAGATTTTTTGGAAAAAATTCAAATATAAAACAATTTTTTTTAAAGATGTGTTAGGCCTATTTATAAACTTTACTATTATAGTGTTAACATAACATACTTAGATAAAATAAAATCTGAACACAAAACCTCACAATAAATTCGTTTACTAACCTCAAACGTTTACTAACGTTTACAAGTCAAGCTCATTAGTTATTTTTTATAACATACATGATAACAGTTTTAATGATTATTTTTATCAAATAGTAAATGTTGGACATAGGGACTGTTACAAACAAAAAATGTTAGTTCCTGAAAAATTTACTTTTTTGACTTGGGCACTTTTGAAATCCACCTCATCAATTAATTAACATTATACTTTAGACTGAAATTTTTAACAAACTTAGCACAATTAGGTTTGGAGTTATTTATACTCCGCACAACTATTTAAACGATAACTTGAATTTATAGGCTGCTCATGTTTCAAAAAACGGCCTCCTTTCATTGTTTCTTATTCAAAATCTAGCTGATAATAAAAGAAAACCAATATTGTCAAATATTTGATTGGCAATATCTGTAAATGACGGGAGTTGTATAAAGTAAAATGGAACTGAATAGAAAAGCTACGACCGAAATTTTATAATGGAGTTTGGAAGGTTCAATCATAAACTCTTCGTCCTCGTCTCAGCCCCTGTCATTTTACCCCGTTCTTTCAAAGTAGTTAATCGAGTCAGTTCGAAACGTGTGTCTTTTCAGTGCATTACGAACTCTTCGACTGGTGGTAAGTGAAGGATGTATCACCCCAAATCAATTTGTTTAACTAATTGACAATGTATTAAATTTATTATCAAATGTTATTAGAATTTAGGTAAAATTTTATTTTACAAACCTATACCATTTAGGGAATGTGCAGGAATCTCATAATCCTTTTAGAGACACGATGTAAAACTGCCCTAGAGTCTATTAAAATTGAGTTGAGAGCAAAATATAAAAAATTCTTGGCGTAATAAGTTTTTTTCTCCACTGAAAATTAAAATTCAACTTCATACATAGGCCTATAACTGAGCGAAACATTAAAAGTAAAGGGCACGAACTTATGGGGAGGAAGTGAGAAAATTTCGAATTTAATTTTGAATCAGTACCCCTATTTCAAGTTTTCAGACAGAGAAAGGGACGGTTTATCCTCAAAATCATTTCTCAAGTGTGCCATATTTTTAAAAAAATACTAAAATTATATTGGGTAGACAGCCATTGCAGTAATTCATCTTCTAACGAAGTGGAAAGAATGGAATTGAAACTCATAGTTCGTGACGAAAATAGACATTTGTCTCAAGGAAAAAAAATAAAGATGAAATATGTGGTCAACCATCGTACTTAAAAATCCACTGACTTCCAAAGGCCAGTAGACAAACAATAAAATTTCACCCTTCAAACTATAATTTCATTAATATTTTTAACAATTTATCATATTATGTATTTTATTATTTAAATCATTTCGTTTCGAAAGACAAGGTTTACAATAAATAACATAAGAAGATTACAATAAATTGTGTCCCTTGCGCAATTATTGTTGCTCATTATTACTTCTTCCTCTCGTAAATATAATTTGTTGTTAAACCTAGCTCAATTCTGACCTATTATTCTGTGTTGAAAATCCTACAAAAAACATATTTTTAATATACATGTATATAATGGAACATAAGCACACATATTTTTAGTTAACATTTCGACATTTTAAATACGTAACTTTTTTTATTTCCATTGCATTTCAAGCGTTTTATGTTTTTTATGGCTGCTTCCAAAATAATGATCTTTGCATCATTAAGTGAAATACCCACAGAAAAACCGACATAGAAGACTAAACATAAAAAAATAGTGCAGAAAGAAATTAATGCAACTAGTGCTTTTTATGTTTTAGCCAACGTTCAACTATATAGGATGGAGAAAAAATAATAAATAATCATTACGTTTGTTATTTCTTTTTTACTGTTATAGTTTTATTATAGTTTATGTGCCAGCAAGTTAAATTTCACTGGCAGTAGTATGTTCATGTTAATGAGGGTGAAATTAGGACCAATATTTAGGTCAGGTAGGTTAGTAAGAAGTTAATAAAAGTATGTTTGCAATATACATCGTTAAACGAAATTTCCGGTACCACTATGTGTAAAGACCTCATTTAGTGCGAATACCCCTTCGAATTTAAAATGTTGAATTTGAAATCAAAGTTTGTTGTTAAGCAATACTAATAATAAACTCTAAAAGCATGTATTTTCTGTATTTGTATTTTTTAACTCGAATTACTCAGTTTTATGTTGCATTGTTTAGAAAAAGCGAAAATAAATTTTATTTTAAGATGAAAAGATAAAATGTAGTTTATTAATTACCTTTGCTTTCAGTAGTTTTATTTACAACTCCATACAAAATTTTAAACATGCATTATTGAACATTATGTTTTCATGGATTTATTCCAATTCTGAGTTCAACGTGTAGCGTAACTCACAGATTACACACTGACTCAACGATACACAGAGCTCAGAAACCGTAATTCGTGTTACTTAATTTATTTTTATTGTTTGCCTTAAAAGCTTCACAAGTAATTGTTATAAAATTTTCAATATAGTTGAGAGTTTAACTTTAAGTACTTTTAAAATCTATTTATAGTTAAATTACTGATTCATTGTAATATAAATTCTTAATGATTCAAATTCATTCTATTTAAGTTTCTGAATATAAATGATTGATAACATTTACCTCAATTATTTTGATTAGTTAATAGTTGCATCTAAAGTATGTTTGTCCGTGCATCGTAGTTCCTTGGCTCGACAAATTGTTTGTGTTATAATTTTACTTGCAGCTTCTTTTATTGTATTTCTAACAAACAACAAATATTAATGATAGTAGACTTGTAGAAACCTTATTACAAAAACTTAAGTTCATTAACAAAGTATTTAATCTTAACTTAAATCCAATTCCTTCAAATGACAACTGTGATTAGGTTTATTTGAGTTGTATATGCACTTTTAACTTATAGGCCTAAGCATTGTTTTGATTTAAGAAACAAAACTTAATAAACATTGACTTATAACATGGATTAAACTACACTTCTGTGTACACATCGTTTGTTCAACCACTACATAATTACCAGAAATGTTAAATCTAACTAATTTCCTTTTTCTTACATACGTATGGTTGGATACATAACCCTGAGACTTATCTTTTGATGTGTTTAATTTACTTGTTCTTTTATTTATTAGTACTTAGGTTTGTTTCTCAAAACTGAAATTCTTGAACAATTTGAACGTGTTATTAAATTTTATATTAAGCCCTTACCTTTATATAGGGAAAGGTATTATTTATTAATAAAACTACATTAAATTATCTTTATGTTTAGTTTTTAATATTGGTATTTTGGGTCATCTCTAAAAAAGTTGTTTATGATTAGGCACTTATTTATGTGTTTTTAATTCTTCTAACGCATTATAATATTCAGACATATCTAAAAAATTAGTAAATTTTTTTTAATGTGCTATATGGGATATTTTAGGTTCAATTATAAATATTATGTTTTAAATGCTGCGAACCAAGTAAACATATGAACATAATATTTAGAAAATATGAGAAATTGCAAATACTTTGTTTTGGCAACATATACGTATTGTATAATATAACTATATTTATTAATATTACTAATATTAACTTTATTAATATTTAAGTTTTAAATTTTGTAAACCAAGTAAACATATGAACCTAATGTATTATATAGAACATGTGAGAAATTACAAATACTTTGTTTTGGAAACATATAAGTACTATATAATATAACTAAACACTCTATTAATATAGTTTCTTTAATAAACCCAAATATTTATATTCGATAATATATTGCCAAAATATTTTTTGAATAGCCACAGCACAAACATATTAAATCTAGGCAATAATCCACAAAAATTAAAATATCTTAAAATTATATATATTTTTGGCTTAATTGATATAATAAGGGTTGTCTAAATATAGCGATTAAAAACAAAAACGAAAATAATCCACTTTTCAGTAAAAACTAAAACACCTTCCAGATGCACCATTTTTAGACTAGGGTTGTATTACAATTAATAATAACTCTATGGGGTGTAGTGATAGTACAGTTTTTATTGTTTAAAATTATTTTAAAATTTTATTTTATGAATTTCTATTCTTCTATCTTATTTCTACTAACCCAGCGTTATTGATCACCAAAAGACAGACCACTTTGAATATCAGTTCTTTATTACCGCGCATGAACCCTGGTTTATACTGTTGGTTAAAAGACCACAATATGATGGTAATCTGCTTCCTAACCCTATTTGACGCTCTCAGAAGCACCTGTAGACTTCGCCCAAAGTCCTCCTAATGTCTTTGTGTTCCGAAGAATGTAACCTTGTCCATTGGTTGGTCATGGTCGCTGTATGGAGACCGGGCAACCTTCGTCCGTCTCTCAATTGGTACTGGCCGATTCAACCAACAGAGCCTCCTAACGTCTCCCAAGACACTGGACTCTCCTTCCGTCCCCTCAACTCCTGTTTCTAACTAGCAAATTGTCAAGACCGTAGTCTTGGTGAAAGACAGCATCTGTTTAGGTAAGGTTTAAGTTTATATAGCAAACTTCCACCTGCTTAACTGACCTACTAAATGAGTGTTTTCCTAATGTCAGGTATTTCCACAGTTCCTGCATGTCGTAACTATAATTTATACTTCCGTGTTCTGTCTATTGTTTTAACGACCTTACACTAAACGATCCTTAACTAACTATCCTATTTGACGTATGATTAACATACCTAACCATGTACCTAATTATTCCTAGCAGCAACTTTAACTTAGTTCAAATTATTTTTATAAGAGCACTCTGTTCTCCAATTCTGACGTCAAGTCGAGTATCATATTTAATAGTATCATTATTTTTTTTAAATAACATAGCTACTTTTACCATTTAAGTTTTACAATTGAAACTATTGTTTGTACACTTGCCTTCAACATTGCTTCTTTATAAAATAAGTTATATTCATAATCCAACTAAAAACGTTTATAAGTGTAATTGTCTCACCTCTTCTTTAGGTCGAACTAATTTAATACTAAACTTCCAGCAGTAATACCTGAGCATGCAATTGAAAATTAAGTTTACTTATGCACTTGTAATTGTTGTAATACTGAAAAATATTCATAAAAATTCAAATAGTAGTTTCATTATTTGTATCTTTTAAAAGTTTATATATTCTTTATTTCATCCGTTTGTGTAAATTTAAAATAATACGTAGAAAATATCGCACCTTCCTCACTATGTACCCGGTTGAAACAACACTGCAAGATTTATAGTTTTCAATGTTATTAATAGTGTTTAATGTAAGTACCATTATATTACTATTTAAATAGGCGTTACTCATTTTATATCTTTTTTATATAGGTAGTATTGTTTTTCAAAGCTTATGGCTTTCGTATTTTAGATGAAATTTTTTGTTGTAATTTTGTTTGTACTTGTTAATTTATTTTTAACGTTTAGATAGTTTCATAAGTTCCTGAATTACCTCACCTGAATATTTTAATATATCCATCTTTATTTTTTTTTAAATATGAAAGACTCGAAACAGTAAGTTGTAGTTTGATGTACTTCAGAATAACGCTACCAGCACAATCTATGCGCCGATCGCAAAACCAACTCTGACATGAGTTTACTTATTGATTAGTGTACCATAATTGATTGGAGATTTTTGGTTTTGCCCGTTTTACATTTGCTTTTAAGTTACATAATATTATGTAAATGATGACGTTTCAAATAAATATGCATTTAATACATTGTAATATAATTATATAAAGAAAAGAAATGTTTTTTTAAAGAAAATATAGAAATTGTAAATAAATATCATTCTAATTAACATTTAATATTTTTTTAGGTATAAGCTTATATCCTGCTGAAAATTATAAAAAAGAGTTAATGAAAAATAAATATATTTACAAATAAACAATGGTATTCTTTAGTGGTAATGTTATATTAAAACTTTTAGTAACTGAGCAATTGTTTGTATTTTTTTACTATTGAAATAATTTAGTATTTTTCTCATTGAAAATAAACCATGTTTGATTCACATATAATTCTTTAGTAACTCAAAATAATGTAGAGTTATTGAATCGAACATGGGGGAAAAGTATGATGTGAGAAGATATTATAATTATTAATGATGCACATGTCATCATTACACAATATAATAATATCTGAAATTTGTATGATTTTCAAACAGCGTAAAATACACAAGTTTTTAATTTAATGACTAATTGAGTTGTGTGTTCAAAAATTTTTTTCTATTTAAATTTAACACAGTTAATATGATTACCTAAATACCTTAATTCCTTGTACTGCTCGAAGTCCTATTGCGATCACTCTCTCTCTCTATTCGTTGACGAACGAATCCCCTACTTTTCATTCATTTTCAAACCGTTTATACAAATTTTATAATGATTTGCATTTGTATAATTAAGCTTCAAAAAACTATAAATTACACATAAACAGTAATAGGACTGTGAGCAGTACAAGGAATTAAGGTATTTAAGTAAATATATATCCACTCCAGTAAGGAAAAAAAACTAAATAAATTATTAATCTCGTATGATTCTCAATAGTTTTACCATGTGCCACAAGGAAATTTTTAGCCCCATGTAGGACATTTCTTAGTTAACAAATAAACACTGAGGGGTAAAAACATACTAGTAAATATTTACCCCCATGTCGCACATGCTTTGGTTTGCTAATAATCACTGGGGGGTAAAAACACATTAGGAAATTTTTATCCCATCTTGTTGTAGTGGTTTTATTAAGGCGATAATCAGGGGGGTAAATATACACTAGTGTATTTTTACCGGGGGGGGTAAAATTACACACTTACACCGGCATTGCTTCTAGCGCTCTACTGTTCTGTAGAGCGCTGTACAGCATTTGTTCTGTCAGTGTGTGGGGTCCCATTTGAATGCATGGAGAGCTAGTTGATCTTGATGCAAAACATTTTTGTTGCAGAGCACTTGCTTTGAGCAGAATGCTCTCTCGGTGTGCGGCTAGCCAGAAATCGAATTACTGTATTTGAATAGACTTTTTTGTATCTGTTTATAGACCAAAGTTCAATCTTTCGTTTGGTGTAAAGCAAACCATATTTACTCTAACGGTTTTGTGCGTACAGTGCTGAGAAATACTGAAAAATGGGAAATTTAAAACTCGACTTTCTCACGCTCCCGAAGAAGCACTTCCAACGGTTTTTCACACAGAACGTCGAATTTGATGCGTCTGTGAGAGGTTTAATTCGTTTTATCTAATTTTATGATTAAAATAAAACTAAGTCAAATACTTTTATGACATAATAATTTACAAGTATGCAGTTCTATTCTTTGATTTATTCTTTACACTTTTTATAATAATATTTTTTTCCTTGCAAAGGATATATTCCTAAATTATTCAAACTAGGATTAGTTTTGTTAGCTGTCTTGTAGTAGGAACATAAAAAGTGGTGTTTTCAAAATAAGGAATTTGAAATCGATAAATATTTGTATACAGATCTATTTAGAACTAAATTGCGAAACATTTTTACATTTATGAAACAAATTACATACAATTTTTACTACTTTTGAATTACTACTAAAGTTGAATTGTTTATTCCATTACTGAACATTTTTTTTCTTCCTGAGCTAATAACTTTTATAATTTTACATCAGTCCATTTTTTAGTTGCATATATGAATTCCGTGGACCTTTTTCTATAAAAAAATGTATGGAACACTTTTGGATTGGGATACAATTACTATTTTTTACGAATTTTTGGTAAAAATAAGTTTGCAAACGCCGAAAATTCAAAACATTTAACATTGCCGCTTAGATGGTTAAATTAGTTTGTTAAGTTTATTACAAGAAAGCCATAAATATATTTTATTGCGAGAAACTTATGCAATATGACATTATCTTTGTCTTTTATGTAAACTTAAAATATTTGTGTAACACAAGAGAACTAATTCTATAATGTTATTTACACTGATTAGACAAACATGTACCAAACACGTACAATCGTGACTTCTTTCTAATGACGTCCATGTGTTCTTACCTTGATTGCTTTTGACGTTCAATCATCGCTATTTTAACTAAGCATTGACATCAGAAGGTAAAACAATGTATAATTAATTGACACCGTTAGTGATGACAATTAACAATATGTGCTCGTTATCTACATCAAAGTCTGATGAACCATGTTTTCAAATTGAGTTGGCAAATCTATTTGCTTTTATTCCCGTATTCTTGAAGTAAATTTTTATTAAAACGTAAATTTGAGTAATTGACTAAAACGTGTTGATAAAAACGGATGTCATTAGACTCAATCAATGGGGTATAAGATCTGTATTTATGCAACTTCATATATGGAAAATAGTTGTTTAAAATATACCCAAATTAATCAAAGATTAAAGTATTGATTTTTTACACAGTAATTGAAACAGGGCTGAAGATATGTTTTATTCGAATTCCATGTAATGAATAATAATGTATGTAATTCAAAGATATGTTACGTTTCAGAGACAGTTAATTTCCAAACATTTTGCACTAATTAATTCTGATTGAATTTCATACAGGGTTCAACAAATAAAATGAAAAACGTACTGTAATTTAATGCAGTACGTTTTTATTTCAAAAGAACACCGTTTAACACCACTGTTTTAATATATGTAGGCTACTTTTCAAACAGAGTGCAAGGGTCTTTACAACCTGAAAATATTTCAGTTCTAATAATTATGAGTGTAACTGTAGCTTACTTATGAGCACCATGCAATTTAAAAAACGTTACAAATAGTAAAGTTAAGTGGACCGAATCAGAGAAAGTGTTAATAACAATGATTATTGATTTAACTGCAATAATTAATAAATTTTTAGTAACAAATTAATTAATTTTCTTATATGATTAGGTAAAAAACAAAATGGAGTGTATTATTTGTCTATGGCCTATGCAGAATATACATTTTTTAAACAATATTTGAGTGCCTTTTACAACTCTACAAAGTCTATAAATAGTAAAGTAATAAAATTTGAATTTAACTTTAATTCAGGCAATTTTCAACGTTCTTTATTACCATTCACTTCCAAGTTCGTAGAAGCTAACACAAACTAAATTTATTCGAAGCTTGAACGAAGGACTGCAGTTATCAAACAAAAGGTTTCATCCCAAAATTTAACATTTTGGTAATATTTAAAAGCTCTACAACAATTTTGAACATACTCGATATTTTGTCTATCGAGGCAATAATGCATACACTTTGATCTCATTTTGTGTTTGTTATAAAATTGTTTTCTTACAAAACTTTTAAATATTAACTAGAAGGTTTATAAAATTTTAAACGGATTTGATACTTTTCCTACTTACCTATGTTTTTTTGTTATTCTTAAACCCTTATTTTTCCATCCATATAGCAAATGGTTGTTTATAAAATAAATAATTATAAATGCATTTTTCAGTACTACGAAACATTCTTAAGGAGGTTTAATAAACAACGCACGAAGCTTTAGTGTTTTTCCAGTTTTACAAAAATCATTCCTCATCCCTAAACTATATCTGAAATGGTACTTTTCTATAAACTTGTTTTACTTTATGTATTTTCATTAAGTTTTAACACCATAAATAATACAACATTCTGGTTAAATTAAATAAAAAATAATTAATTATATGACAATAGGTTTGGAAATACATTTTTTGAATTGAAGTTACCTAAAATTTTAGTTTCTGCGTTCAAAATGAAAAACGAAACATATTTTCTTAAATGCGAAACAAATTGTATTCGAATGAGCACATAACGTACAATTTAGAAGGCACTGTATATTGTTGCTAAAATAAAACGTTTTTGTACAAATTGATATGTAATGATTAGCAATCTGTGCACAAAGTGGATAGGATCGTTTATTATTTAAAAAGCTATGATACTTATGATCGTGTTTTATGCAGGTTTAACACTGCCCCTCTTAAGCATCGATGCATAAGTAACATGGGTTTTACCTTGCATTAAACATGAAAGCTGATCAATGATAGAAAAGTAATAAAGTAAATTAAATCCATAGTTTAGGTCTGTTTTATTCCAACTTGATACAGAAGTATACTATATTATATTCGGACATGAGCCGAACTAAAGTGTATTTCCAAATAAATATTGCAATTTAATCTTAATGGCTATTAAGGAAAATTACAGCATAATTAAATTTATGCTAACTAATCAAAAATGAAACACACTTGTTTTTGAATTTGAGTTCAGCCAATACTAAAAGAGGATCTGTATAATAAAAGCACATCTTCAGAACTTATAATTATATTTTATTTATGATTATGTATATTTAAAAAATTTTAAAGCTGAAGTTTTTAATTATTGATATACTTTGGGAAACAAAGCACCAATCAAGAATACATAGTAGTTATATGCATTCCTTTCGTAGTTAGTGATTAATTATTAATGGCACTGTTTAATAGGGTAGCAAACAGCTTAGGACTCATTAAGACATGAATAGTTGTCGCAAGATTTTTTTGGCCGGAGTTTACATTCTGCCATTGTAGTTGGACAAGAAACTTCTTCACAGTTACTAACGGGAACATTTTCACAAGTATAACCATCCCTGCAGTCTACTAGAACACAAGGATTTTCATCAGTTCTCGGAACACACTTTGCTTTAGGAGGCGTACATGGTGCATATTTACAATATTCTGTGAAAGACATGCATGTAGTGTTAAATCCACAACGAACTGTTGCACAAGGCGTAAGCACACATTTTGCAACTGTTGGATCGTTTTCTGTCTGGGTACAGACGTTTCCTTCCGAACAAGTTGTGTTCTTACAAGGATTAATCGGTAAGCATTGGGCTCTCGGTGGGCAAGGTGCTCTTATACATTGCACATTGACACTTTCACACCTATATCCTGGCTTACATAATACAGTGGCACAGGGGTTTGGTGGTACACATTTTGCCACAGTTGGATCGTCTTCACTTGTTATGCAGGAGTATCCTTCTAAACAACTTGTGTATGAGCATGGATTTATCGGTACACATTCGGTATAAGAAGGTGGGCATGGTGCTACTAAACAATTTACTGCGACAAATGTGCACGTGTAGCCTCTTTGACATTCCACGTTTGCACAAGGGTCTCTTACGCAATCCGCAACTGTCGGGTTATTTACGTTTGGGGCGCAGTTGTATCCTTCCTCGCAAGTTATATTGTCACATGGATTTTGAGGTACGCATTTGGCTACCGGATTGCAAGTTGCTTCGGTACATGTTACATTGACTTTTTCGCACGTATAACCAGTCTCGCATTTAACTGAGGCACATGGGTCTTGTATACATTGAGCTTTGTCGGTATCTTTTTCATTTGTATTTGAACACATAACTATAGGTACACATCTAGGATTTTTTGGGCATCCTGGTCTCCTACAAATTTCTCTAAAGGAACGGCAAGTGTATCCAGGGTCACATGTATCGTTTGCACAAGAGCCACTTGGTACGCAAACAGCAGATGTTGCATTAGTCTTATTCCGTTTGCAGTCGTATCCTTCTTTACAAGTTTTATTTGCACATGGATTAATTGGTACACATTTTGGATGTCGGCAACCTGGTCCATTGCATATATGAGAAGTGGTGGGTTGGCAAGTGTAGCCATTTGGGCAATCAATATTAGCACACGGATTTGAAGAATTCACCGGTTTGGGATCCTTGACCACACATTTTGGAGGAGGAGATTTACACGTAGAACCTTCCAAACATCTAATTAACACAGTAATACATGTTTCATTAGGTTCACAGGTTTTGTTTCCACATTTCTTTGTAACAGGTGGAGTTGTTTCTTTAGGAAAGCATTTTGGTGGTGGAGGAGTGCAAACAGCACCTTCTTTGCATTTAACTAGTGCATATTCACATTTTTCGTCAGGCCTACAGGTCAAGTCCCCACATTTCTCACCAACTTCAGTTTCTGCAAACATATAATTTCTGTACATAATAACATTGAATTACAAAAAAAGCAATAAATATTTTCCGCATTCTTTTAAAATATAATGCTTTCAACTTCTAAACAATTTATAACATTAATCTATAGTAATGTTTAAATATAAATACAACCATGAAATTCAATAAAAATTAATTACATTTAAGAAGATTTGTACAGCTAATTGCAACTTTATTATTTCCTAATATATTATTTGCACACATCATAGGTCGTTACTTTGATCATATTTTGTATAAAATTATTTTAGTTTCGTTTGTTTAATATGATGTATTGACCTAGTTACTCGTTTTTTTTTTTTTATTTTAGTAATGCAATTTGAAATTTAGTTTGAAAAACGTTTTGTGGATGAAATTTGTATTTGCAAAAGTGTGAGATTCTTAGTGTATTATTAAAGCTTCACTAATAAAATAATACAATTAATTTAATAATATCAAGATGTTCTGGTGTAATAATAATGTTTAATTAAGTTTACATTATTTGCAGAACTAAATCAACGAGATATGCATAGATTGTTTCACATCGTATTGCATATAGTTTGAACTGTTTAAAAAATCAACTTCATTATAAACTTGGTAGATATTAATTTACTCTAATATTTTTGATCAGCTACAAAAAAGTTAATAAATTCTAAAAAAAAAACACTAATTATAAAATAAATTGAAGTAAAGTTCAAAGTATATGGTGCTATTTCAAAGGATATAAATGATTAATAATAAGCTGACAAAGCAATTTATTAAAAAAAATGCGTTTATATGAATGATTGAATCGCATTATTTTCAACTTTTGTTAAACTTAAATTCGTTTTTAGTAAAATTTTAAGTCAATATAATGTGACATTAATCATCTTACCTAATAGCATTTATACATTTTAATAGTTTAGGTATAGGCCCCTAAATAATACATATTTTTCGTCACCCAGAGTTTATCCCAAACACTCAAGTCATAAAAACAAGAGCTTTAATATGATTACTGTATTAATCACCTTAGAATCAAATGTTCAAGGTTTTACCTCTCTACATTTTTGAGAAGTTATTGAATAAATATTTATTGTATAATAGTAGGTACCCCCTTTTCTTTTCTTAAACAAAAATAGTAAAATTGAGATTGCCTTATTTTCCGATTTTCTCCTCAAAGAAATGTACCAAAATTCAGTTACTTAAGCATAGTGAAAGTTTCAATATTTTATGTAGGGGATTAATTCATGTTGCCTATAGCTTCAAATTGAAAAACATATTTTTCTATGTATCGTTATAAAACGAATTTGTGAAATATTATTTCTCTACCTGCAAGATGATTTACAAATCAAAAAACTGTTGTATAGTTACATGTAGTTTAAATGTTCAACGTGTTTACTTTCTTTGAGTGGTAAAATCAAATTGGTTTGAAAACGCATTAATTACAATATCCGTAGTTTAATAATTTTTCTACTTATTACTTATAAAACACATTTGGTGATTTTAAGCTCCTTAGATCGTTTGCTTTATTAGCACTAGATGATCAAAATGTAGTTATCAAAGCGTGGCTTTGAAAATTTGTCTAGACTTAAGAAGCACTATTTCATCGACATAATTGCATGATATGATAATTTTAAAATCCTCATATAGTTGTATTAGCAAGCTTGACTTTTAGTTTCAACAGAAAACAGAAAAGGTTAACTGTGTCAAATTATAGATCATTTGCGGATTAAAAACACTAAACAAGTTTGCAGGAAAACACTTATCTGCACACAATGGAAATATTTTATTGTGTCAAAACAAACTTACGTCTACATCCTTCATCCACACCTTGACTCCCGCATCCAGCAGAACCATTTATGCACTATAAGGTATAAAAATACAATTTATTAAATATAAATATAGTGGGCAATATTGTGTTATACAAATATTTATATGAATAGAAGGTTTTACTGAAGAACTTTTATGGAGCTCTGCAAAGAACATTTGCCCAAAAATAACTTATATGCATATAGATCGAGCTTTGTGCAACATTTAATTGACTACAATCACTCATGCACTGGTTTTGAAACCATCATGACACCACTCCACTCATGAATAAACTGCATATATAGTTCCGACTCCGAGACGCGTTTTACTAAGTTGACAAATAAAGTCACATGACGGAGCAAAATAAGGTAATTATTTACTACACATTAATTGTTATAAAAATATGTTTATATTTAACATGAAATATAGTGAAAAATAGCACAATAACAAAACTTATACTTCAGTTTGTAAAAAAACAAAACAATATAGGCTATGTAGAAATTGTAAAAATGTAGGCTAATATGTTATATCGATTAGTTTGTTAACCTCTTTATATTTAGCAGCATAGTGTACTTGTAGCTCAGTCAATAAAGGGTTTGAGTCGGAACTAATAGCTAAAAGCTGATTTTTTTCATGGATGTTAGTTGAATATATAAGGAATATTTTCTGAAAAGTCCCCGCCCCACCCCCTCTTGCTTCCCCCCTACCCCCCGTAAAGTTCACTTTTAACATACTTTTTTATTTTGTCAATATCTAAGAGATAAAAAGCGATAGAGTCATTTTTATTTCGTTATTGTAATCCTTATAATATTCTCTATCGCAAAAGTCCATTGCGTTTAAGCTATAAAACAATTATTTACCGTGTATTTTTAAATTTAATGTTAAAATTTTAACTTTTCTATTACAATAATTACATGTTTAGCTATTTTTTATTAATATGAGACAAGTTATGAAAAAATGGCACAAATAATACTTTTAGGGTATTTTGCAATCTTTATATTGATATAAGTTTTATAAATGTTAAGTGCAGGCAGTTGACTTAATCGGCCCGGCAAAGGGAGATGGTGCGGCGCGGAACGTACGAGTCCTCGTAGGCCGGATCCAAACTCTATCAACCTTGGGCCGGATCAACCCGTTGGCATATCAGCGGTCAATCTGCAGTAAAGGCCTATTGTTTGGACTTTTATTTGTATAGCTGGTCTAATTATGGGTATTACAATGGTAAAATTGACGAAAATATTTATTTTATTTTGTCATTATTTATTTATTTTCTGGTATTTATTATTGCAGTGATAAACACACAATATGATTTCTTTTAGAAAAGCCAATAAAGGGAAAAAATAGGCCTTTGTTGGTTATAATTAGTGAAAAGCTAAAATTTTGTTTATAAAATTGTAAATTTTCTTTATATTAGGAGAGCCAGTTTTGATTCGGGGGATTATTCCTAGGACCGTTCCATTATCCATCAAATATGGAACCACCATGCCCCAGACTGGCTAAAACCGGCAAGTGTCAAGCAGCAGAACATGTTTTGTTTACTGTCAATTTATTAATACACCAATTTAGTAATACTGTTGGTAGCGCTTGGGCCTGAGAACCAAACAATCTACTTTTGAAAACCAGTAACTGGACGATTACATGGAAAAGTGTATTACAGGATTTCCAAAATCATCCATAAGTTGAACTACAAACGGAAGCTTAATCTGTTTGCTTATGCCACAACAGGTTGTGACACAACATCTTCTTTCTTTGATCTGGGAAAAATAAAATCTTTGGACATTTTACAAAAGTCAGAAGAAGCTCAAACACAAGCGTCGGTGTTTCTACGTCAAGATGATTCCATAGAACTGAAAGAAACGGCGAAAATTTGATCTTAACATAAAAAGCACATGAACTTCAATGAAGCTCGTTACTTGCATAAACTTGCAAAAAAGTCTAATCTAAGTTCAAAATTCGACCTTGCAAAGCACTCCCCCCTTCATCAGCATTTGTTCAGGTTTTATTTGAAAATGCAGACATGGATTGGTAACAGATTGGATGCTACAGTTTGGAGTTGGAAGATGGAAAAGATGAAAGAAAATGGAGGTTACAGGAAAGCTTTAACACCAACACTAAGTACTAAGGCTTTTGTGACTGATGACCTTCTGCACCTCGTGTCTTGCAGCTGTAAGAAATCTTGTATTAAATATTGTGGGTGTCGGAAAGTAGAACTTAATTGTTTTAAGATTTTAATGTGACAACAGTCCTAATAATGTAGATGATATAATTGATGATCAAGGCGAAACTAGATTGGAATACAACAGTAGCAAGAATGTTTCCACTGTCTTAAGCCGGCCACACACTGCAGCAGTCAAGGCGAGGCAAGGCGACGTAAGACAAGTCGCTTGACTTGCCTTGTCGCAAAGCGAACACACACAGCAGAAGGCGAGGCAAGTCAAGGCACCAAAGTTTTGGCGCGGTTTCACAGTCCAGTACAGAGCATCGATATATACTTATGGATCGCGCACTGGGCTATAGAAACCGAGCCGGAATCTGGGGTTGCGTCTGTGGTCTGAAGGCGTCGTAAATGGGCAAGAACACGCCCGGCACACACGGTAGGCATTAAAATAACGCTGTTCCAACAGTATAAAACTGTAGATTCTTCAATATGTTTATATTTCACAATGAAGTTTTGTTTGTAAATGTTGATAACTGTTGAGTATCGAATGATTTTTATAATTAAGAACATTACATTATTATAAATTAAGATTATGCCTTGGTAATTTTCATAATATCAGTGTACAGTACGATTTTTTTAACCGTGCCCTCGGCTCGGCTATTGCTTGGTGGGCTAGCGGTGTAGCGGGGAGGGATTGTAAAGGCAGTTCCACAAACTTCGAATAAACAAAAATGATTGAATAATTATTCAAATAAAATTATTGAAATAAAAACTACTTGAAAGTACATTGTTATAATATTGATTTTTATAATATGAAATAGGTTTTGTAATGGATTTTCTTTTACATCATAAGAATCGTATGGTTCTTATCTGCGTATCCATGAAAGTTTAATAATTTTACATCGCTGCTAAGAGTATTAAATGACAGTGTTATTGAAGCTCGGTTTTCGCTGTTTCACGCCGCTCGGCTCAGTTTTCGTGGAGAAAACTAGAGTAGACAGAGTGATTTCTAACGTTATCATTCAGGTTAGTACAATCGTGGCCGAGGGCACGGTTAAAAAAATCTTACTGTACACGTATCAACGTCCGTACAAGCACAGACAAGAAACGACGTATAAGGTAATAATAAAGAAAATAATACAAACAATTTTATATTTTAGTTTAGTAAATATACATAGACGTACAAACAAGACAATGATAATATTTACATGTTAGAAAATAAAATTACTTTGGCCAATTTTTGTAATATTCCTAAGTTTGATTTTTTTGTCATGTCCAAAGTTTTCTGTTTTGCAATATGGTGTGAAATTATTTAAAAAAATAATTGGGTAACAGATTTAATCAAAAATAACTCATGGGTTCCTGTAAATTCATCGTTACCTACATGCCCTTTGAAAATACTACCTTTGAAATGGTTACAAACTAGCATTGTTAAATTGTAAGAAGTAACATTTTTTCTGATGTTGATAACTTGAGCATGTAGGCTTACTTCACAATTTTAAATACATCCTCACTTGATCTGATTAGTTTAGCTTTAGATTTAAAATCAGTGAGGCCTGTATGAGCCCTAAAATTGGATTCACTTGCATGTAGCAAAGAGCTACAGTTGGTACAGTTTATGTTTTTTTCTATACGTCTCACAATCACGCCACAAATATAATATAAAATTTCGTCCTTAAAATTTGAATTACTATAATTTTCCTTTACCAATACGGCACTCTCTATTTCACTATAATTAATATCATAGAAATCGCACTGATTATGACCTAACTCAAGAAGGCCTAGGTGTGAGCTAGGGTCAAACTCAAAGCAGTTAGCATTTTCAGAGAAGCCCTAACACTATTACGAAACATTAGTTGTCTGACTGCCAACGTGAACTGTTTGGTATTAGGATTGTCACTGTTTCCACCCCTACTTCTGACACAGGAAAAAAATAGTTCTAAATGATCTTGATTTAGCTTATATGTTAAAAAATAATCGAAATCATCCAAAGCTAACAATCTGTCTCTTAAAATACGAATACTCTTAATATTACTTAAAAATCCTAAAACAAATGTTTTTCTTTAATGATTTAAAACTGATTGATTTAAAAATTTAAGTGTTGCCAAATAGGAAATAATATATTTTTTCCTTTACTTTATGAACTATTTATAACGACTTATAAAATATGGCTTATAAAAATTTGTTTGTTTTTGACGTTTTTTATTTATTTTAGGCCTACTCGTGTATAAGATACAGTACAATTTATAAAAACAACTCTGTAAAACTGCCAAAATGGCCGGGTCACCAATCAAACCACAATTGGGCACTATTACGGTTAAAGATTTAGAATACTGTACTTGTACATTAGGGCTGTATTGTTGTTAGATTTTTCAGTTCAAAATGAATCACTTGAATTAACAGAATAATAAAAGCACTTTTACTTCATTTGTTAGCAAGTTGATGGTAACCTACAATAACACAGACTATAATTCTGTCTCAATATTACTATTCAGGGACTGCAAAATAAGCTTTAACATGCTTAATAAAATGAGTACTTAATTGTGAAAAGAAAAGTCGCTGTCTTTCGTCCATCTTGAACTACAATTGTAAGCAGAGCAGCTATTAACCATTTGCCACAAAATAAAAACAACACTACAATTAATTTGAACACCAGTTGTGTTAGCCTAGACAGACCTTAAAAACGTATTGATGAGTGGCGAATAATGTCTTTTCCCGCGTGGGTCGAAACGTGAAAGGCAGAATGACAGAAAACCGTATAACGCACAAGTGCCAGGTCCAGAGTTCTTGCCCACTTACATCGCCCGCGCGCCCCGGATACATCCCGCCACACACATCTGTATGCGCTCGGAAAACACAACACTAGGCTTATGGGCAGCAAGCGTTCCAGTAGTATAAATAGTTCGTTGGTACAAAGTGATGGAAGTCCCGTGACTTCACGCATGCGCGGAACGCTCTGACTAAATGACTTTTGACGAAACATAATTTTTGACTGCTTCGCTTTTTGACTAAAGGCGCCTTTCCGCCTCGCCTCGCCTCATCTCTTGCAGTGTATGGTGCTCCGTAAGTGCCTATGCTTTCTCTGTCGCTCAAGACGCATTTAGTCAAAATGCCTCGCCTCGACTGTTGGAGTGTGTGGCCGGCCTTAGGCCGGCCACACACAGAATCAGACGCGGTCAGTCATAGTCAAAGACGCCTTTAGTCTTTTCTGTTTGTTTGACTGCTATTGACTGATCCTGTGTGTGGGGGTTTTAGTCACTGGGCGTCATGGCCTCCCTCCATTTTCAGTTCTTCTGTCAACCAGATTGTTGTATTGTGTGCATTTAGTGTTTATTGAAAGTTTTTAACCTAACTTTGAAACGAATTTTGAAGAGAAGGAAGAGGAAGCTATAATTATGATGTGGAACTTGATTAATTTGTTTGAAAAGGCACTAATAACAGAGAACTTTGAGTACACCCTATAAACGAGAAGAGGAACCTGTTAGACTTTATTAAGGAGTTGAGAACCATCCCAAAAAATTGAAAACTACTGTCGAATAAAAGTCGAAACGTTCGAATACATCTTGGAAAAAATCCAGGATAAGATTAAAAAACAAAACATGAATTGAAGAAAATCAAGTGACAAGAAGGGGTTGTGCGCAGGTGGCTCTGTCAGACAGTGTCTGATAGCTTTTGACTAAAGGTGTCTTTTGAGGGAGCTGCGTCAGACAAGGAAAACACATATTTAGACGTCTGTTTTTGTCTGTTCGTCTCGTTCGATGCAGTGTGTGGCGATCCCATAACTACCCATGCTAAACCACCCCTTTTAGTTGCTATTAGCATTGAAGAAACAACACTATATAGTGTTGTTTCTTCAATGTTATTAGTCAAACTGACTAAACGTGACTGACCGTGTCTGATTCTGTGTGTGGCCGGCCTTATATAAAACTGAAAATCTCTACTTTTATGTGCCAGTATTGTATATATCCCAGACAATTTTAAGATATTGTAAATAGCAATTTGAGTAATGGGTGGATGGTCAATGATGGTGTTTTGACAGTAAACAAAACATGTTCTGTTGCTTGACACCTGTCGTTGCCGGTTTTAGCCAGTACTAGACACGGCGCGGCTAGTCCATAGGTGGTGGATAATGGCACGGCCTTAATAACTTAGGGTTATAAATAATCCCCCAAACTAAAACTAGCTCTCCTAATATAAAGAACATTAACAATTTTATAAACAAATTTCAGCTTTTCAATAATTATATCCAATAAAGGCCTATTTTTTCCCTTTATTGGCTTGGCTAAAAGAAATCATATTGTGTGTTTATCACTGCAATAATAAATACCAGAAAATAAATAAATAATGACAAAATAAAATAAATGTTTACGTCTATTTAACCATTGTAATACCCATAATTAGACCAGCTATACAAATAAAAGTCCAAACAATAGGCCTTTACTGCAGATTGACCGCTGATATGCCAACGGGTTAACATTTATAAAACTTATATCAATATAAAGATTGCAAAATACCCTAAAAGTTTTATTTGAGCCATTTTTTCATAACTTGTCTCATATTAATAAAAAATAGCTAAACATGTAATTATTGTAATAGAAAAGTTAAAATTTTAACATTAAATTTAAAAAAAACACGGTAAATAAATGTGTTATAGCTTAAACGCAATGAACATTTTTGATAGAGAATATTATAAGGATAACAATAACGAAATAAAAATGACTCTATCGCTTTTTATCTCTTAGATATTGACAAAATAAAAAAGTCTTTCAAAAGTGAACTTTAAGGAGGGGTAGGGGGAAGCAAGAGAGGGAGGGGTGGGGACTTTTGTGTAAATACTTCTCTTATATTATTGTAACATCTGACAAAATTTCAGCTTTTCACTAATTACTTCCAACTAAGGCCTATTTTTTCCCTTTATTGACTGGGTTATTGTTAAATCTGTTTGTATGTGAAATGTGGGTTCGTTGTTAATCAGGTTTTGTGCTTTATTATGATATTTATTTATTTATTAGAGATTAGTAACAAAATAAAGGTATTTTTTGGTTGTTTGTATTGAGTTAAATTATATGAAAACTATTTCTAAAATACTTGTTTACTACCCGCATACATTCATATTTGTATACATATTTATACATTTTTAATAGGATTCATTAATTTCTCGTACATAAAATGCCCTATTTGTGTGCCCATTTTCAGATAAAATTCATGTATGAATATAATAATAATTATTGATATGTAATGACATAATATCTATATAACCTTACTAATTGTATAAAAACAATCATAAATCAACTTAGTAACTTCCCTACTATTTTGTTGTTTTATAACTCTTTACTTCTAATAATTGGTGTTTCTCAATGCAGCAGACATCGTTCTCAGTTCATATTGTAACACTAAGATTAAATAGGGTTTAGATGAGATTAGAGGGATGAGATTACGCAAACATTCTTACTTGTTTAAACTCTGTACATCCAAACATCTAATGAAACATTGAAACTCTGTCAAGGCGTCACTAGGCTACATCAGTAAAAGATGTATCAACAAGGGAGAATAATGTTTATGTAAACTTGTAATAAACAAAACTTTCTTAACTATAATTGCTTATATATTCGAAAATAAATTTTAACTCACGAATTCATCACGACGCATCCTTTTACAATTAATTACAGAGAGTTTTCAACTTTTGAATGATGCTGGTTAACATACCGACAACTGGATGGTCTGCGAAGTTTTATCCGGTGTATATATTTAAGTTTTATGCTTAGAAAGTTTCATTTTAAGACTATTTTGTATCATGAAGTATTGTGATAGTTGAAATTAAAGTTTCAATAATATAAAGACAACTTTTTAATAACTGAACAATCTCTGTTGATTTGCTTTCTCTTGGGATTGTAAATGGAATAAATCGTTGCATCTTACACTCGCGATAAAAAATATGTTTTGAGTTGTGGGATTAATAAACACAAAACCTATCTTTCATGTTTTAATAAAATATTTGTTGTTTCTTTATATCTTTGGTGCAATTGTATTGTTTGAATAAAATCATATTTAAAACTTATTGCTGTACCTTATATCCTGAGATGATTATCCAATATTTTGTAATAAAATACATCAATAACATTATAAATAAAGGTATTTTAAAATTTTTCTTAAAAATAACTACTTCAAAAATGGAAGTTAACTCTTAGTTTAACTTGGGTATAAAGTACAGGAGGATAATTCACAAACATTATAATTATACATTCATTGACTGTAATTAATTAATTTTGTAGAGTGTTTCCTTTAGTTTTAGTTATGTATACATAAAACTAAATATAATACAAATACAATAAAAAAAGTTTTAGATATAATTTAGAATTAATTAAGTAATTGTTGAAAAGCTTTTTATTCATCCATTAGCCTTAACCCATACTCTAAGTTTCAAAGTACATTAGGTTTAAAAAATCGTTTAACTGACGGTGGAGTGCATGCGTATAATTAAATTATGCGTATAATGTCTTCTTTGAATCTGAAAAAAATTGTATTCTAACTGATTTTAATTTAGAAATAATGTCTACACTAATTAACCAATTATTTAATTTAAAACAATACTTTGTATAAAAAAAGGGTTATGAAATAATGTTTAGTACAATATTGCGAGATTTTGTTAAACAATTTGTTAATATTGGTAATTTATTGTAATGTATTACAAATTTATAAATAGTTATTGCCATAAAAACACTTTTGTCTTACAAAAATTACATTGCCAGTCAAAAAATCTGGACTATAAATATGTGCATCCCGATAGCTGGACGTGGGGCAATCAGAAATGTTTTTATACAGTTCGCAACCGTTTTACCGACGAAGACAGACATATTCCTTATTTCACTTCATACGGAGGGAAACTATATAAATATCTTTTAAATTTAGTATATTGCCTCAATCATCTAAAATACGAAAACGAACACTTTTGGATTGTGCTATCATAAGGTATATTCAAAAGTTACTGATTTTAAAATGTCACTTTATATTCATAACAATGAAATAAATAAATAAAAGCAATAATATATACAGGGCAGCGAAAAAAATGTATCACCTAAACTTTAAATGTTTTTGTGGTAATATTGCTAATCTCTTTTTTCTTTTTTTTATAGTCTGGTAGGGAGAGGCAACATCATTTTTTTTCTTTTTCAGACTGTTGAGGTTAAGCATCTGTTATTATGTATTTTTGTCTCAGGTATTTTATACATTTCAGGCCTCTAAATATTTGATTCAGTTTTTTTTTACTATAATAATAACCACATTAATATTATAAAGTGTAGTTACATGTACCAAATAAAATACTAGCTAAATATATGTTATGTTCAAATATAGTTTTTAGGCCATGTAGTTATGTTCGAATACGTTTTTAAGTCTAAAATGTTCTTATGTTTTGGGATCCTAACTTAGGATTATATTAAGTTATAACGCTAGTCACTCAAACAGCTGTGATACTTGTTATAATAAAAATGAAAAAAAGACAAACGTATAATACAAACGTGTTTTCAAGATTAGCTGTTTTCATAACTTAAATAGTAAATAAACTATAATCAATAATTATTTAGATTTGTTTGCATGATTCGTTATAAAACTACACTTTTATAAATTTTGAGCAAATCTTAAAAAACAATCTTTCTAACAATACCGAATAAGCTAAATTGGTATAGTGGAATTATGTAAATAATAGTCTAATTGTTTATAGAACATAGAAATCTTATTTATTTGTAAATTAGTATATTTTACCTAGCAATCTACAGATTACTTTTAAATTTAAAATCTCTGTTTACGAATTTACGAAATATTTTAAACTTTGTCCCTCATAAACTGTACACATAAAAAAAAAACACAATCAATAAAAGTTACATATATTTTCAGTAATTTGGGAATTTAGCAGGTTTTAAGATAATTATGATAATCGATTTAATAATAAACCTAATTTATTCCTTCACGACAACTCGAAAATAAGTTATTCGCTTTACATGCACAGGAAAACATAAATTGGAGTCTAAAACGTTGTTTATTATACACATTCATTATTTACAAGTAGAATTTTTTTAATCGATTTTAAGCTCTGTCAGTTTATAATGAATACAATGATGATTCCATTAGTAACATATTTATTTAAAGTTTAACATACATTAATTTCATTCCAAGTGTTATAGGCCAAAATTATAAATTGTACAACTTTGTGATGTACACTAAAGTTGATCATGAGGACCTCAATGTGTTATCTAAAGTTAGACAAATTGAAATTCATTTTTAATTCAATGTAATGAGGAAGGATAACAACGATATAATTCTGATCTAACAAAGACCACATTAGAAAAAGGCGATCATTTAAGAAGGTGTAAGTGGCTATCATTTTATAGAAAAATTTTAGATTTTGTTTAAATATAACACATTAAACTACACAACATTCTACACAAACTCTAAAATATTGTGCAATGTCTTGTTACTTGAAAGTAACATAATCTAAAATTTAAATGATCATTTTTTCCGTTATGTTAGTTAAAAAAAACATTTATACAAAACATACAACTTTATAACAACCAAACTCAACTTAAAATTTGTACCTGAATGGTGGAGCTGAGGAGATAAATCCTTATTTAATAAACATGTATTTTATTTGAGTGAAAATAATTTTACAAAACTAAATACTTAAATGTTTATTTCTAAAACAAACACTGTATGAATACATTTCCTGAGTAATATTATTATTTTAATAAAAAGGATTAACAAAAAATACGTGAATTGTTTTGATTAAAAGTTATAATATAAAATTACCATAAAAAAACAATCAAAATATATTGAGTAATTATTTATTCCAGACATATTTATCGTTTTACATACACTTTTCCTTGTAATTTATACATTTTACAAAATTTGTATTTGTTAATTATTATTATTTCTAAACATTGATTACTAATGACAAACAAATTGACTTGTGGATACTTTACTTTTTTTTATGTACTTTACAATAATTTATTTACCTTTTTATCAATGTCAATTGCATTCCCTTGAACACCAACAAAACTTACTAATGCTAAGACCCAAACAACTGTATTTAGCAATGTCCGCGCCATCTGAAACCTATACGTAGACTGTAAGCATGTATTGCGCTTATAAAATTATCCGCCTCGATATCGCGGCCTTGAGGTCAACGTAAATTACAGTGGCGTGTCAATACTGTTAATAGGCCTAATGAGTAAAACCTTAGCAGTGAAGTTATGGTGTGCGTCACGAATACAAACATCTCAAATACATGTAAAATAATTCAAGATCAGATTAGATATTAGTTTGTTTACAATTTCAGGGATTTCATTTATTTTAAAATATAAAACTTCAATGTAAAGTTGAAAATTTGTACATTTGTTTTATAAAAAAAAATTTTCTTGAATTGACTAAAATTTTATGATGTATACACAAATTGCCTTCCGTTATACATTGCCTGTTATTCATCGTTTTTTCCTGAAGTGACAGTAAAAGGAAGAAGTTTTTGTCAACAATGACTTACAGTATGGGTACGTATTTAGTCTTGCCTAGTCTAAACAATTAATATAAACATTAGCAGTAAGTTAAGAGTAATTGTGTTTGGTATATAAATCACGGTTGTTTAATTAACAATAAGTTACCTTGTATTGGCTTAACCATTTGACTTCTTTCTTGTTTTCACTAAAGCGTTTCAGAGGCAATGCTCCATCCTCAGAGTTCATGCCTCAATCGAGTTCGTCAATGCATTAATTAAAAATCACAAACTTATAATATTTTCACAAATACATAAAACACATCACGACGGCGCGCCTTATTTCAATGACGTCGGACAATTAACGTCTCATGTCTTCATGTTCATAGCTTTGCAGTACTGTTTATATAAGATATGAATCTATTATCTTGGTAGCCATGTGGTATATTATAATAGAAGAAAAATTCAATTGATTGTTGAATAATACGTGTTTATTACTTTTAAAGGCATTATAAATTTTATATTGTTCGATGTCATCCATATATTTTCCTTTTCTGCAAATATGTAGTGGTTCCAAATTAGTGCAAATTTTGATCTAATGCCGTTAATGTTCTTTTTCGGCAGATGTTCTTTAAACCTCTGACAAAATGTTCGTCCTGGTTGACCAATATAGAATTTATTGCAATGGTCACATTTTAACTAATACATTCCTGTTTTAAGTTCTAAATGTGTGTCTTGTTTTTGGATGAATAATTTTCTTGATATTATTGTTAGTTCAAAATGTCATAGTAAGATTGCATTTTTTATAAATAAGAATTTAAACATTAAACTGTTTTAAGACCAAGTGTTTACAAGTAATTATATTTTAAGACCACTAAACTGCTGTAACCAAACAAACCTTTTGCATATTTATTTGAAAATATTAAGTGTGAAGTAAGAGAATCTACTTCTCATAGTTTAAACAATTTTGATTTCAACTTCATTTAGAAGTTACTAAGCCCGTTTTTTACTTCTATATACAGTTTGAAAAAAATATCTTGTACATTTATAAAACCGGGACTGCTAGAAATATAATGAACGTTTTGTTCACAGAAATTACTATCTCGTTCACAAGAATTTCAAAGGAAAATTTGAAGTTGATCGAATTCAAACTTTACACTTCTGTCTTGAGTCTCAAGTTGGTATCACGACAATGCCAACTGCTTTGTGACTTACAAAAGGGCGCCAATTTCATAAATAAGGTTGTTTCAAATAAATCTGATCTTACTAAACGACCAATTCTTGTATATTTATTTATAAATTTATTTCGGGGATATCGCTAACGGCTCTAACGATTTTGATGAAAATTTGCATATAGGGTTTTTTAACGTCAGGAATCGAATGCGCTATATCAGAGACCATTCAAGAATACTGTTGCGTGCCGGCCAATATAATAGGCGTTGCCATATCTAATAGCCTCGAACACTCTTGGTATTTACCGCTCGAGACTTGAGTACACAGTTTAAAGAATTATAAATGCCTTGAGTCAGCCACTTTCAGTTAGAAGCGCGGGAAGAACCACTAAGGCGATTGGAGTGTTCAAGGTCTGGGTGTACACAAGCCCGTCCCGCAACGGTATTCTTTCGTGGTTTTTGATATAGGTCTTATGTCTGCAAAAATGTACCATAAACTCGGGAAATACGCATAAAATTTAAACTCTGAACTTCTTTTATATACCATCTTTGAAGTCACTAAGTATAGGCGAATATCTTATATATTATCTTATCTTATCTTATTAAACGAGCAATTTTTGTATAGCCTATTTGTTTATAAATTTATTTCGGGGTTCTCGTTAACGGCTCTAACGATTTTGATGAAAATTTGCAATAGTATTTTTTTGACATCAGGCATCGAATGCGCTAGGTCTTATGTCTGCAAAAATGCGCATAAAATCGGAAAAATGCGCATACAATTTAAACTCTGAACTTCTTTTACATACCACTTTCAAAGTCACTAAATATAGGTGAAAAGATGCATTATAGATAAAATAAAGATGTTTTATAAACAGATGTTAATCTGTAAATTTTAGCTCCTGATGTTGATATACTATTTAACAAACATAAATCATTATCAATGTATCAGGTGGTATGATTTTCAACTTATTTCTTTATCTTTACTAAACGTAACTAAAACATTATTTTTGTGCTATTATTAACCGTTCTGAAAACCTTTTTACTAGTTTCTGCATAAAGTTATTATAAACGTTATAATTATTATAATTATTATTTGTTATTTCTAAAATACATAAACAATATCAAATATGACCTATTCGTTGGCTAGGTTACATAACCTTCATGTACCTGTAGAGGTTTTTGGACGTCAGGATTCGAATGCGCTAGGTTTTATATCCGCAAAACAATTTTAATAAAATGTTAGAACTAATTATTATAAAATACACTTTGAGCTTGACGGGTGAGAATGAATTTATATTAAATTATTTTTTTTAAATAGAACTAATTATACTTATGTTTTGTTTTTATTATTATTTAAATACACAGTTCATATGTACGTAAGATTGAAAAATATTCATATTTATTCAGTATGCGATTCGTTTTTACATATATTTTATTTTTTTTAAAACAATAAAAAAGAAAAAAATATTGAGAAATCCTCGGTCGCCCAGGTACTTTATATTTAATATACTAGGCTATAATAAAAAAAAAATATATAACAAATTGTTTAAAAGCTTTTAGAAACTGAACACAAGTGTGTATTTTTTAATATTTAAATACGTTTTTATTAATCTCTGATGTACTGTACATTTAAAATAAACCAAGATTGTTTGACATAGAATTCGCTAGTCACATATAAAATAATGTAATCAGAATTACTGAATCGAACATGGACGGAAATTATGAAGTAAGAAGATATTTTTAGTAATGATAATCATTTTAACATTTCATAAGGTTAGATTAATTTCCGAAATTTTTATATTTTTCAAATAGTGTATAATACATTAGTTTTGTATTTAATAACTAATTCAGTTGTGTGTAAAAAAAGTTTAGTTTTTATTCCAATTTAACACGGTAAAGTGATGGTCTCTGGTTTTACCATGTGCCACTATATTAAGTACTTATCACAAGATTTGATCTCACCTAAAACTACTTTGTGTTAATAAAGTTGGGGAATCTATTTTTAACTCTTATTTATTAAGTTCCGCAAAAATTTATAAATTTTTTATGTAAGGCCGCATTTATTTAAAAAAGCCAGTAAATTGTGGCATCAGTTTTTTAAACTATAAACTCGTTATTGATAAATCATAAAAATATCGAAAGAATTGAGATTTTTTAAATTATTTTTGTTAAATTTAATATAATATGTCAATGTTTGCTTAGTTAGAATTAAATAAATACAAAAGTATAACTTAAATTACATCAAAACTACGAGCGTGAAATAGACAAACATAATAACGAACGATAATTTTGTATCTTGACAATGAATGACGTAAGCACTCTAGTGAGGTTATCAAATCTACCGCCACCTTGGCAGTTTCAATTTAATTTATTTTGCCTGCGGTCTATGATTACATTACGAAATACATTTTTACCGAAATAGTAATACATCAAAATTATAAGCTGTGTTCATTTTAAGTTCTTAAATATTACTTTTTAAGACTTGAAAATACACGGCGTTATATTACACATTGTACCTTCAGTTTCGCGTCTTAAAAATTCACTTCTACATTTAACAATCTAATTTTTAACTAAACAAACAAAAAGATATGAATTCAGTTTGTAACGTTTATTACAAGCAACCCATAAATATATTTCATTGCAATAAATTTATAAAATTTCACATTATCTTTGTATTTTATGTTTATTTTAAATATTTGTGTAACGCAAGAGAACTAATTGTAGAATGTTTTTTGTACTGATTAGATAAATATGTACCAAACACGTACAATCGTGACTCTTTCCAACACAAGTCATGTCGATAATGACATACATGTGTTCTTACCATGCTTGCTTTTGACGTTATCTGTTCAATCATGGCTAGTTTAACTAAGCATTGGCGTCAGACGGTAAAACAATGTATAATTAGTTGACACCGTTAATGATGGCATTTAACAATGTGTGATCGTTATCTACAGCAAAGTCTGATGAACCGTATTTACAAATTGAATTCCAAAATATAATAGCTTTAATTCCCTTATTGTTGAAGTTAATTTTTAATAAATCGTATATTTGAGTGATTGATTAAATCGTATGATATCATTAGACTCCATTGGATCAGTGAAGTATAAGATCTGCATTTTTAAATGAAACGTCACTTATGGAAAATATTTGTTTAGAATATATCCAAATTAATTAATGACTGCTTTACACAGGAATTGAAACAGGACTGATGCTATGTTTTATTCGAAATAAACTGTCAGAGAAAATCCGTTTCTAAACCTTTAGAACTAGTTTAGATTGAATTGCCTAATGCTTCGAACAAATAAAAAACGTACTGTAGTTTAATGCAGTACTTTTGCACTATGGTGGTTTAAAATCTGTAATTTTATACAATGTTTTTTTGTTTTGTTTTAAGCTATGTAAGACGATATACTATAATATACACGCGCTGGGCATGTGCCGTAGTTGAATTAAAATTCTGCTATTACGTTCCTTATTAGTACTTTATTATCACTTTTCACAAAATATGTTATTAAAATTCTTTAAAAAATTTTAAAGCACTGCTATACTAATAGTGTATGTTAATAATGAGGTGCAATAATAGACATTGAAGAAAATATGATAACGTAGGTAATATTTAGTCTTTAAAAATAAAAAAACATTGTACTTTTACTAGTTTTGATAAGTATTTTGTTATCACATAGTTAACATAAATTAAAAGAGGATGCATTTGGTAGTTGACTTACAAAAATAACACACGTAATTTTAAACATTTAATAATTGATAATAAATATATTAACTATCATTAAAATCAATATTTACATAATTTTACAAATGTTAATTATTATTACTCCTATACGTATTTATAGTAATATAAAACTGCACATTTCCAAATTACGTTTCAAGCCGAGTGTTTATTTAATCAGGGTGAACTTTATCCCTTTAACGTAAAAGTAGAGTTTACAAACATTAAACGCAGTTACAATCCAGTTTAAAAAACGTTTTACTGAGAGTGATGAGATAAACAGAATTTTCTAATATTTATGAATTATTAACATCAGTAGTAAAATATATTCGTACACAAATGGAAAATATTTGGTCAAAACCGTTGTATCAATACACCAGTAGTTCTGTACTAGTGACAATATTACTGCCTCTGTATAGGTCCAATGTCCTCAGAGAGATTGAGCATAGCTTCAGTAGTTGTTCTTAATTGAAGAAATTACATATTTGTATCCTTTAAAGAGACAAAGATATGAATAGTTCTAGCCACATACTTCCTAGAATATAGTAATTTGTTATGTTTAAGTTTTAGTTACAGCTTCTTCAAATTAGTAAAAATAAATTCACCTGCTGAAAAATTCAACTTTAGCATGATTTTAGTATACGTTTTGAATATATTCATATTGAACAATGTCTCAAAAGTCCTCATCTTGATCATATGATCAAATGTTTATAAATAGGTGGCGAACAAAATATTTATGTAAATTAGTGGAGTTTCTACAAAGGTGGTTTTAAATTTTACAAATCCAACCATTTTGGAAGTACTTGTAAGAATACAGCCGGCACGTATTAGAATAACGGTTATAGAAAATGTTAGAACTTCGTAGCAAGAAGTAAATGGTAAACTGTATTAATATCGTAAGGTTATGTATTAAAAATGAGGCCAGTATTAATTTAATATCAGCCTTCTAAATCAAGTCCCCCAATAATGTCACGTGACCGAAAACCGTACAAAATGTAGGCGACGTTACAAGATTTATAAAGTTTTGCATTTCCAACTTTTTTGTTCTAGATATCTCTACAGGTGTGTTCAGTCAATTTCTACATCTGGTATAATATTCACTGTACTGACGTATAGGTTTATTATAAATGTCGAAAAATTAACACTGTTTAGTACTTAAGGCCCTATAATTAGGCCTACTTGCCCGATTTATCTCAATATAACCCACAAACTTTTAAAAACTTACACCTTCCTTTATTCACACTTTACTTAGTGTTAACACTTTTTTCATCTTATAATGACAATTTGTCAGTTATTTATCAAATTTAGTTTCATAATTTGTACATAAAATTATGTATTGAAATGATTTAAGATATGTTATATAAAAGTTTTAAATAACACTAAACAATCAAAACAGTTTCTTACAACAACTGTAAAGAAATGGCTTCAAGTTGAAGGCTTTATCTGGTTTATTATATTAAATTTTTTAACTTTTTTTTACATATTTTGTATCTAAACATACACAAGTAAAAAAACTCTAAACAAATCATATTTTGTTAATTTTACAATATTTGAAAACATTGTGATATCTTATAAATTAAATAATTACGGTTATGAGCTGAGTAAGACTGTGACATTGTTTAGTAGAACTTATACAGTTATTATTGGCATCCCAATGTTTAGCTTTGTCTTACAAAAATCTAAACACATTATCATTAATGTTGCTTGATTGCCAGATTAATTTACTATTTTCCTTACCTCTTCTATGCGTGGGAGACGATAGGTGTTACAAAAGAGTGATAAGATTTTGTGCTCTAAACACTGCTAAACATAATGTTTAATTCTTATGAGAAAAAGTTTGCAATTCAACTTGAATTCAAAGAAAAATATTCTTTAAAAAAGAACGATTTCATCTCAAGATCAAATGTATGCACCTCCTATAGTGTTTACTAGAGAAACAGGTTGGAGCTATTGGGTAAACTGGTACCACGCAAGAATGAACAATAATTATATGTCAATTACATAAATCCAGGTTTATTATTGTTATGATCTACAGTACAATAGAGTTTCATGGGAAGCGTTTGCTATTTACAAAGTGACAAAAATATAAAATATACGTATGTTAAAAACAACAAAGTTTAATTGCCGGCGAATATTGTGATCGACACCTTAATCAAATTGCAGGATTATAACGCTTTTTATGATAAGGAGTAGGGTGAGCGGGAAGGGATAGACTGCTACGGCAGCCGCATTAAACGTTTTACCGTGACCGATTACCGTTATTAGGCCTAATCCATGTTCTTAAAGTTTTTTAAAAGTGTTTTTATATGTTTCGTTATGTGTTTTAGTGATTTTTTTTGTGTGATGACTTCTTGTCCACATTTTTTGACGGAGATAACTCTTTTCTATCAACCAAATATTTCCGATGTTTACTTCATAACTTTAAAACAAAAACTACCTAGGTAATCTGAAAAATAATAGATACCTATTGTTGTGTTGTTTGTATAGGTAACACTTCCTTTATTTACGGAAATAGAGGAATTTACTATATTTATAGGATTTTAAAGTTTGGTTAATATCAACAATTCATCTGAGGTAACACAACAGTTTATGTTATAGAGACCTCAACCAGTTATAATAAAAAACATAAAGATTCAAAGTTAGGTTGTTGAAAAAAAAATAAAAATAAGATAGAAACCATAAATAAAATTTTTAGGGCGAAGTAATAATAATCGTTGACTTTAAAAATTATATGTTGGTAGCCGAATTTGTGGTAATATATTCAAAAAGAAATTATTGCAACAAATTTCAATAACAATTTTCTTTTATTAATTACTAAAATTTTATTTTATATATGATATACAATGGTACAAATTTAGTCAATATATTCCTAATATCAGTTGTTTATTGCTTTTCAGGCCTGCCATAAAAAATACTACATTTTTATTGCGAACTTATAAAGAAGTGAATAGTTTATCTTGATTGCGTACACTTTAGAGGAAACCAACACACGATAAGGAAATAATTGCAAAAAATTACAGACAAAACTGGTCAATGTCAAACGTATTAGTAGGAAGTTTAGTACTGGTATTCTTTCAGTTGGTAGGAAGAAAAGCGGAGAGGAAAGTAGAGGTTGGAATAAAAGCCCGTTTACAACAGGCATAAGACATTTGCACAAACTGACTTGCGCAAGCATGTTTGCTCAAGTAAATCGTTGCGTTGCCAGGCATGATGTTGGCGCAAACCTAAAGGTTTGACTTCATTAAAATCTGTCCCGACTGCAAATCGGCTTGAGGTTGGTGTATTGGCATGAAAGTTCTAGATGATGTTCAAACCACAACTCCAACCTTGGGCATGCGCGTTGGTGAAAGTGATGTTCAACCACCAGTTCCCCCGACCTTATCAGGTGTCAGTTAAATGTTCAGTATTTTTATTTGATTGTCTTATTAGTATAGTTATTTAGTTCGTTTATTGTTATTCGGTTTGTTTATTTTATAGTTTGAAATTTTGAATGAAAAATAATTTCTTTGTGAATTCATTGAACATTACAAGTCTTATCTGTGATTGCGAAAGTTAAGTGTAAAATAATACAATGACTGCAATGCTAATTCTCATGCGTAAGCATGATAAAATGTAAGCATTCGTTCTTGCTATAATTGTATTAATCAAGTTTTAATATAATGTATATGTTTTGCGGGTGTTTAATTTCCAATATTTCCAAAGGAGAAAATTTTATAAATTTATTTAATGTCATATCTGGACATCCCGGATACAACACTATAGCTTAATATTACCTCTTCTTAAACAGTAAATCATTAGAAAGTCAAGAAAAATATATTCGGTGACATATATTATTCAGTAGGGTGCTAAGCAAACAAACCTTTAGTTTGTATTTTGTTCATTTAAAAAAATGCCTTGCTTATAAATGAATATCGATGTATATTATGTTTTCTGAATGTTTACTAAATAAAGAATGGGATTAAAGAGTAAAACATTTAAAAAGCAGGCAACCGAACTCCTCCTGCAGAGCTAAGGTTCAAATGTGTAAGTAATTTATATGTTGTACGTAAAATAAATTATTATTCTTTGGGGTTTTTTAATTCTACATGTTTAGTATTCTCTCACTAGAGGGAACACAGTTTATTAAATGTCATTACCAGTTTTTGAGGGTTCGTTGGAGGATGGTGAGGATTTTCCAGCTTTCAGAATGTATGGATGACATAGTTTTCAAAGAGTTTCTAAAAGCAGTCATTCTGAAACAATTTCATACCCTCATTGCTTATTAAACTTTATGATTTAATTTTCTTATTGCACTAATTATGCTTCTTTTGAGATCATCAACAACTTGAAATATTATCACCATGGTTACTTTTAAAAGTTACTTAACACTTTTTTCACACCTGTATATTTGGATTTAAATGTTAATGGATTATGTCAAAGGTTCAGTCAAAATTTACTAAACCCCAATTGTAACGTTCTTTTACCTGAACTAAATAAAGATGAGATTAAAAAATTACCAAACTTTTGCCTCGCTCTGTGCAAATGGATTATTATATTTTCACTATTTGTGGTCACTTTAAACATGTTTTAACCCGTTTGCCGGAAGCTTTCTTAGTTTGGCAAAACCTTCCATTTAGTTGGTGTTAAGATTTACTGATAAAAAAACAGTATTTATTCATAGGCATATACAACGTTTTCATAAATCATTACGATTTTCTCTGCCTTTAATAATGAGAACTTCAATGAGCTTTCAAAATCATAAAATAATTGCTAAATGAAATGGTATTATCCTTCATCCGATTGTTTTGATACTTAAACTATACAGTAGGTAATCAAAAGGGCTACAAAAGAGGTGTCTTAAAATGTTTTGTTCAAATGTAAGGTTTTTAAGTAGTTCGGGTTTGAAACATTCAAACAGCCGCAATTTTTAAACGCATAATTGGGTATAATCGATTATTTTTATTAAGATAGATCATTGTTTGCATAAACTCCATGCTAGGTTTGAACTCAATCAGTCAAAAATTTCTCTAGATATGAATTATTTTGTAAAAGAGAACAAAATTGCGGATATATGGAAAACGAAGGATTTCCAAACTAATGTTTCTACGAAAATTGTTCTTTATTTTCACTAGTAGAACACGTTATGAAAGTTTTTCCGTTTCTTCCTGAATCACCCTGTATATTTGTTTCTTTGTTTGCATCAGAAAAAAAAATCTACCGTGAAATGTGTGTGTGCAATTATAGTAACAATTAAGAAGTTTTAAGATTATTTACAATAATAATTCAATTTAATATTCTTTTTACAAAAATATTATTAATCACACAATTACAATTTTATTATTTCGTTTTATTATTTGGCAATGCAATTTAACTTGACAGTATTACATTAAGAAATAAAAAGAGTAAATCAACCATGATTGATAATTTAACACAAACACCTGTATCACTACAATTATCTGTAAATTTGTGACAAACCAAATTATGTTAAATGTAATAACAAAAATGTATTGGCTGAAGTTCAATTTCCATGTAACATACTCATTAATTTAATATTTAGTATCTACAACTTTCTTAGAAATTTTAATGACTATATATTAAAATAATTATCTAAAATGACTCCATCTAAATCAGAAAATCTAATATATTAATTCCCAAAGAAATTCTTTTTTTTCTGCTAATTTAGTCTCTATTTTTCAAACAATTTGCACAAATAAAGTGTCGTTTTAACGATTTATAACGTAGCTTTGCAAAACAAAAATACAAATGTTATTGTATTTAAAAAGTAAATGACTTTCAAATAACAATAATTAATGTTATTTAATTGGGTGGTTTTTTGTAGGAACCATCCCTTACTTTTATGAGAACTAGTTAATGTGTACTTACGATATACAGATTGAGTCAAAAGTCTGGAAACAGCTTGATATTTCAAAAAGTACAAGGCTTATGAAATAGGAATAAAAGCAGTTATTCACAAGCATAAAAGAACCAGTTTTTGGTGAGTTTGAAATTTTTAACCGCCATCTTGAAGAGAACTTCATTTTTTTAAATGCGAAGGTGGTCATGTGATACATCATTTCGATGTAGAATTTCAAGAGAAAACCAACGGTGAAATTTGCACATCCATATCTTTAACCGATTAAAAATGACGGCCAAAAACAACGAAATCGTGTTTTCCGATTTCGCCTCATTTTGTTGTACTATATTTAAAAAATATTAATTACGCTTCTTTTTGGATTCAGCATTAAATAAGCTTTCAAACGTTATGCCACACATCTGTATTTGGTTGAACCACTCGAAATCAATTTAAAAAAAATCAAAATTGCTGTAACTAAAAATTTTTGAATATTCAAAAATATCGTTGTGTGTCATATCGTTTGAAAGTTTATTTAATGCTGAATCCAAAAAGAAGCATAATTAATGTTTTTTTAAAATATAGTACAGCAAAATGGGGCAAAATCGGAAAACACGATTTCGTTGTTTTTGGTCGCCATTTTTAATCGGTTAAAGATATGGATGTTCAAATTTCACCGTTGATTTTCTCTTGAAATTCTACATCGAAATAATGTATCACATGATCACCTTCCCATTAAAAAAAAAGGAAGTTCATTCCAAGATGGCGGATCCAAGATGGCGGTCAAAAATTTCAAACTCACCAAAAACTGGTTCCTTTATGGTTGTGAATAACTGCTTCTCTTCCTATCTCATAAGACTCGTACTTTTTGAAATATTAAGCTGTTTCCAGACTTTTGCCTCACTCTGTGTGTACAAATAGCATACTCATTTAATTCATAATGGACATGATCGGCATTAACTAAAATAACAATTTCAAATAACGTGATAATTTAAGTACTTTAAAATAAATTGTATTTGCCATACCACACATTTGTTAATGTTTAAGATATTATGAATAAAATAACAAATCTCAAACATTTATGACGTAAGCGTTTCAATTATTATAATTAAGTGTGTTTAAAATATTTCCTAGCCGACGTTTTTTTCAACAGCAGTTGGAACTAACTGTACTCCTGCATATCATATAGCCGAGAAGATAATTAATTAATGTATATGTAGGTAAAAAAACAATGCTAATTTTTCTTTTATACAATTATTGTATACTCAGTAATGCTATATTATATTCAGATATGAGCAAAACTAAATTATATATCCAATGACATTTACGCAATTTCATCGTAAATATTATTAAGGGAAGTGGCAGCATAATTAAATTTATGTTTCCTAACAAAAAATTAAACAAATTTGTTCTTAAATTTGAGTTTACTAATACTGAAACAGGATCTATAAAATAAAAAAACATCTTTAGAAGGTAGAATTATATTTTATTTATTATTATGTATATTTTCTATTTTTAAGCTGAAGTTTTTAATTATTGATACACTTTGGGCAACAGAGCACCAATACATAGTAGTTATATGCATTCCTTTCATAGTTAGTGATTAATTAATGGCACTGTTTAATTGGGTAGCAAACAGCTTAGGACTCATTAGGACATGAAAAGTTGTCGAAAGGTTTTTTTTGCCGGAGTTTACATTCTGCCCTTGTAGTTGGACAAGAAACTTCTTCACAGTTACTAACGGAAACATTTTCACAAGTATAACCATTACTGCAGCGTACTAGAGCACAAGGATTCTCATCAGTTCTCGGAACACACTTTGCTTTAGGAGGCGTACATGGTGCATATTTACAATATTCTGTGAAAGACATGCAGGTAGTGTTATATCCACAACGAACTGTTGCACAAGGCGTAAGCACACATTTTGCAACTGTTGGGTCGTTTTCTGTCTGGGTACAGACGTTTCCTTCCGAACAAGTTGTGTTCTTACAAGGATTAATCGGTACACATTGGGCTATCGGTGGGCAAGGTGCTCTTATACATTGCACATTGACACTTTCACACCTATATCCAGGTTTACATAATACAGTGGCACAGGGGTTTGGTGGTACACATTTTGCCACAGTTGGATCGTCTTCACTTGTTATGCAGGAGTATCCTTCTAAACAAGTTGTGTATGAGCACGGATTTATAGGTACACATTCGGTATAAGAAGGTGGGCATGGTGCTACTAAACAATT
>JAGFPH010000070.1:407224-448855 GCA_018207615.1 Philaenus spumarius
GCAAACAGCAGATGTTGCATTACTCTTATTAGGTTTGCAGTCGTATCCTTCTGGACAAGTTTTATTTATACACGGATTAATTGGTACACATTTTGGACGAGGTCGTCGGCATCCTGGTCTCCTGCGTGCATAGGTAGTGGAGGATTGGCAAGTGTATCCAGGTTGGCAAATGACATTTGCACATGAGTCTGAAGAGTTAACTGGTTTAGGACCATTAGGAACACATTTTGGGGGAGGTGCTATACAAGTAGAATCTTCTAAACAACTAATTAATATAGTAATACATGTTTCATTAGGTTTGCAGGTTGTATTTCCACATTTCTCTGTAACAGGAGGAGTCGTTTCTTTTGGAAAGCATTTTGGTGGTGGTTGAGGGCAAACAGCACCTTCTTTGCATTTAACTAGTGCATATTCACATTTTTCGTCAGGGCGACAGGTCAAGTTTCCACATTTTTCACCAACTTCAGTTTCTGAAAAATATAATTACTATACAATAATGATATTTATATACGAAAAATCAATAACTGTGTTCCTTGTTCTCAATATTTAAAAGATTCAATAATAACAGAACTAACAATATAATCATAATTTAACAACTTAATATCAGTCTAACGTTGTCATTGCGGTGTTTATTTAAAACTTTCAAATGTTTTTGTTATAGTAAACCAAACACATAATTATTTATACATCGCTCGAAAATATATTTTAATATATCTGTAACAAATAGTTTGTATACAATACTATTAAATTGCTGTAAATAAATACATTTTGTATATATGATTTATTAATCTATTATAGGCTACTCTAAAGTTTATAATTCTTTAAAATCTATAGTTTTCATCATTTAAACAATTGAGGACTCCAGTGCAAGAACCAGGTAAGTAAGTTTTTCCATAAATATTATTTTGCATTTATTGTTGTTTAAAACATTCTCTATCGTTCTGTGCAAGAACGATACAACTTAGTTAAATAGTAAGAACGTTATAATATAAAAGTAGCTACCTTATTATTTTATTCGATGCAAGAACCACACAACTACAGGTGCTGTCTGGTTTTTGGCCCAGACGTAGTTCTTCGTTTATCCGCTAGATCCTGGTAGGTCAGTCACATGTTAGGTGTGTTCATTGTTAGTAAGTATGTGAGGATAAGTTTGTTAGTCTGTTTAGTGATTGCTGTTTAAAAATGAGTATTCCATTGTTATCTTTACTTAATGACAGTGGTAGAGCCACGGTAGCCGTGATTGTTAAGGCGTCAATGCTTTATCAATCATCATGGCAACCATCAATGGAAATTGTCCGGGTTCAATTCCCATTGACCCCGAATAATTTTCTAAATGGTTTCTTAACAGATATCGTTGGCTGTGGTTCGGATTCCACGTAAAACTGTAGGTTACGTCTTCATTAGCCTTAAGTGCAAAACAGCAGGACGTTAAACCAACAAAAAAAAAAAACTTAATGACAGTGATATTGATGATCCAGACATTGACCCTGACTTTATTCCGCCTTGTGATGACACAGATAATGAATCTGACTCTCTTGCTTTAAGTGAAAGTGAAATGCCTCGTGCAACAGCAAGTACTTCTACCGGTATTTTATTGGGTGAGGTGTTACAGCCTTGTTTATCAGCTAACAAAAATAATACTCTTAGTATTCAACGAAAAAGAAAGACGAAAGAAAAAGCGACTGTATTTACCTTAAGACTATGCAAACTGGTGAAGAAATAATCAACCAAGTTTGGTGTAATCAAAGTAAAGCATATAACATTTTTTAAATTTCTCACATCATTTCAATGGAATATTTTTAAAATCACAACAGCTATTTTATAAATTTGAACAAAATTACCAAAAGAAGTAGAATAAAGTGAAAAAGGTGATAATTTTAACATCTCAAAGTACAGAAACATTCAGTACAATAAAAAGTCCTGTGCAATTCTACATCATCATCTCTGGTTCAAGATGCTTTTTTTCTAAAAAAAGAGGGTTCGTATTTGTCTCTACCGTGACCTGGAAGTGTATTATTTCATGAACTACTAGTACTAGGTATAAAGCAAAAAAGTTCAATGATGTGGATGAGCTTGGTAAAAAGTACGTTCCACCAAGGTACTACGAGACGTTTAAGCCCACGTCGACTTTTAATTAATACTGATTTACCGCATTGATATTTTGATTGTGAAAATAATACAGATTATGTATTATTATGTAGTATTATTATATGTATTACGCATATAGTTTTTAAAGTGTTTTGGTTGTAAATATTAAAATATTGTTGAGTGTACTAAAATACTTCTGTCTTTCAATACTAATCCCAATAAATACAAGTGTCCGGGGCAAGAAATCAGACAAATCCATGAAGTTCATAAGTCTTATATTATTGATATATTTTGAAAATAAATTAGACATTATGTAAACTAATGCTAAACTATACATGATTTAAATGTTTGATTGTAAAAAACAATTAAAGTACTTTTATAACGTTTTTTCCTCTCCTGCAAAAATTTTTTTTTTTGGTCCTACCTGGTTCTTACTCCGAGGTCCTCAATTTATAACTGCAATTTATGGTAACATTTAAATAAAAATACGAACATGAAATTTACAATAAATGAATCACATTTAATAAGATATTAAACAATTTTTACAATTTGAGGTGCATAGAGTTTGAACTTTAAAAAAATAACTGCATTGTAAAATGGTGGCTAAGAATTTAACTAAAATCTGTTTGGCTGTAAAAAAGCAAATAAAAGAGTTGTTCAACATAAATTATAAATTAGGATAAGCTATTAGACAAAATTAATTAAAGTGCAAAGTAATTGTCCTTTTTCAAAGGACATAATTTATAAATAATAAACTAACCAACAATTTATGAAAAAAACATGCATTTATATTAAGCTAAAATTGAATTATTTTCTAATTTTGTTAAATGTACATTTTATAAAAATGTTAAATCAATATTGACTGTCATTTAATCATATCACCTAATAACGTTTATACATTAATTATTTTAATGTTAGGTATAATATTAATACATATTTGACCTCAACCAGAGTTTATCACAAACACTCAAATAATAAAAATGATTGCTTTAATTTGATCGTGTATCACATCTGAAACAAATTCCCAAACCTTTAGCTCTCTATATTTATAAGAAGTTACAAAATAAATATGTATTCTATAAGAGTAGTTACCGCCTTATAATTTCTTAATAATAAATTGTAAAATAGAGATTGCTTTGTTTTCCCCTTTTCTGCTGAAAGGAATGTTTAAAATTTCAGTTATTTAGCATAGTGAAAAGTTTAAATTTGTTGTATATTTACACGTTAAACATGTTTATTGAAATTTGAATGATGTATCTTTTCATTTATTACTAACAGAGCAAATTTTCAAAATTTCAGTTCTTTAACTTAAGAAAAATTTAAACATATTCTTTATTTTTTTTGAGTGGTAAAATCAATTTTGTTTGCAAACGCATTAGTTAAAATGTCAGTAGTTTAATAACTTTTCTATGTATTACTTACGAAGCAAATTGGGTAATTTTCAGTTCTTTAGATATATGGTATTTTGCTTTATTTGAACTAGCTTAAAATGTGGTTATAAAAATTTGGCTTTACAAGTTTGTGTAGACTTAAGAAGCACAATTTCATCCAAGTTGTTTGTAAATAAACGTAATTGCAGGATATGGCAATTTAAAAAAACTTCATATTATAATCGTAATCGCAAGCTGAGATTTCCTTTAGTTTCAGAAAAGGTTAACTGTGCCAAAATATAGTTCATTTGTGGTTTAGAAGCACAAAAAAAAGGGCGCAAGTATAACTTATCTGCTAGCATAAGGAAATATTTTATTGTAAAAAAACAAACTTACGTCTACCAATTCCATCCACACCTTGACTTCTGCAACCAGTAGAATGATTTATGCGCTATAAGAAATACAAATACAATTTACTAAAGATAAATGTAGTAGGCAAAAATATTATGTCATGTCATGTTATAAAAATATTTGTATGAAAAGAAGGTTTTACGGAAAAACTTGAATGGAGCTCTGCAAAGAACATTTTCCCAACAATAACTTATATGCATATACATCGAGTTTTGTGCCAAAATTTAATTGACAACAATCACTCATACACAGGTTTCGAAACCAACTTGACTCAACTCCACTCAAGGATAAACTGAAGATGGAGTTCCGACTCGGAAACGCGTCTTATAACAAGACAAATGAATTCACAGGACGGAGCGAAATAAGGTAATTTATTACTACACATTAATTGTTATAAAAATATGTTTAAATTTAACACGAAATATAGTGAAAAATAGCACAATCAAAAAACTTCAGTTTATAAAAAAATAGGTTATATAAAAATTGTAAAAATGTAGGCTAATGTGTTGTATGGATTAGATTGTTAAACATCCTTATATTTAGCAGCATAGTATGTGGGTTTGTAGATTCGTTTTTAGGTTTTGTGGTTTATTATGACATTTATTTATTAGAGATTTGTAACGAAATAAAAGTATTTTTTTAGATATGCTTGTAGTGCATTAAAATATTTCATAAATTTTCTAAAATAATTAATTGTTTACTGCCCGCAAACTTTCATATACATTCATATATATTTTAAACAAAAATTATTCAACAATTTCTCGTACATTAAGTGCACTATTTGAGAGCACCTTTTCTGCTAAAATTCATGTTTTTACTTAATAATTATTGATATGTAATTACAAAATAGTCCAGCCATATTAGCATAAAAAAACCCCTAATGATAACACTAAAATGTAGTTCCGATGTTTTATGTTTTATAGGTTTGTATACTGATGAAAAATCCAAGTTTTCTAATTCCTTACACCACCGCGGGCGAAGCTATCTTGGAAAACCATGACATTTCTGAATTTGTTTCGGTTTTTTCTAAATATCTCCTAAAATAATGGTCTGACAAAATAAAAAATTATACAAATTTAAATAGCTTTATTAAACTAGATTAAATTATCTACGATTTTATACCAACTTGAAGTTTATAGACATAATACTTCCCGAAATATAATTCTTTGAAGTTTGAAAATCTTTCTAAAAAATGTGAAAAGTACCGATTTTTAGTCGGTTTTTTTTCGATAGCAAGTAAACGGTGAATCCCATGGCAATTTTAGACATAATAACGTTTGAAGTAGAGGTAATTAGCTAACTTTTTCTGCTACGTCATATAGCCTTTGAGATATAAACGTTTGCATTTTTAGTTTTTTTTTAACACGTAATAACTAAATATTGACAAAGTACAATTAATTTATTAAAAAACAATATAACAATATAAGTTCAAATATTGTTAGGTTTGTATACAATACATGTTCAGTAGTTCTGTCAACTATATATTAATAAATATAAAATAAGTAAAAAAATAATAAGTAATTAGAAATATTACACTTAATAAATATATAAGTAAAAAAATAATAAGTAATTAGAAATATTAACTTTTATGAAAAAAGTGTCTTTTAAACCACAACTTTTTTACATTTTCATATGCTTTGAAGTGCCCACGCCATGTTCCTCATTGTTTCTTTCGTTTACAGATGAACATTCCACTACTCCAATTCAATGTCCTCACACTCCAGCTGTTCTTCAACCATGGCAATTGGTGCTGGAGCACATCCTTCTTTAGACTCGTATAAAATCACTGGTATTGCCTTTTTTCGCTAGTACCTGGTTTAGTAGAACATTTTGGTATCGAGTCTAAGGTAGCTTCAAACATCTCTTTATACACAGCAAATGATGTATTTGATTGTATAAACAAAAATATGATATATTTTAGTTTACAGAATCAAAATGTAGTTAGGAGCATTAACAAGCAATTTAAATATTTTTTTATAAAATAAAGCACTGTATCACTTCCACTGAATCATATAATTTATATCCAAACACCTGGGCAACGTAATTTATTATTGATCTTCGGACAGAATTTAAAATTACCATTTTATTTTCAAATGATATGTTATTGTTAAATAGAGTTTAATTATGGTACCCGAAATGTTTATTCCGCCCTCCAACCCGTTGTCAACGTCGTTCATAAACAAATCAAATAGTAGCGTACTTAAATTACAACCCTGTTTCACACCAGTGCATATTTCAAATTCTCTAAATGGGCTCTTTGCGTTCCACTCAACAGCACGTATATTTGTACATAATTTTCTTAACATTTTGATTAAATTGATTAGTTTTGTTGACAAATCATACTCCGAAAGCTTATAAAACAGTGCATCTTAATGGTTCGCTCTATCAAATGCAGCAGATAGATAAAACAAAAAACACTTAACATTACATTTCGTACTCAGTTTAAGCTTCACTATACATATCAAATTATGTATGTTATGTATTGTACTGTTCGACTTACGCAAAACAGCCTGGAGTTCCTTCATTATGCCCCGGCTGTCTGCCCAATGAGTAAATCTATCAGGAGTAGAATAGAAAAATTGTTGCCAGTCATGTTATTAACCGATAATCCTCTGTAATTTATAGTTTCACTCAGATCGCCCTTTTTTATGGATAGGAAACATAACTGATCTCTTAAAACTTTCAGGAACATAATTAGATTCAAAAATTGCGCTATATACCTACAACACCTTCTGCATCATTCTAAAAAGCCGATGTGAGTTTACTTGCATTCAGCTTATTATCCTTTGAATTTCTATCTGCTGGCACCAGATGATAATAACACTCTAATAACTGAGGTTACTTGTTTCGTGTCCACCATTTAAATTCACCAACCAATAAAAAATATTTATTGCCATTCTATGCCAACATAGAATAGGATACAGTCTATCAAAATCCTAAGTACACGCATTGCAGTTTATACAGGGTGATTCAGGAAGAAACGGAAAAACTTTCAGGACGTTTTCTACTAGTACAAATAAATACAAAAATAAATATAAATATTGGTTCGGAAATGCTTCGTTCTCTACGTATCCGCCATTTATTAAATAATTAATATTTCGAGAATGGTTTGACTGATTAAGTTCAAATGTGGAAAGAAGTTTAATCTATAAATGATCCATCTCAAGAAAAATAATCAATTAAATCCAGTGATGCGTTTCAAAATGAAGGCTGTTTGAAAATTTCAAACCTAAATTACTCAAAAACCATATATTTTAACAACAAATGTCAAGACATCTATTTTGTAGCCCTTTCGATTCCATATCGGATGGTGTAAACATTCTAAATCAACTAAATAGTGAATGCTGAAAAGGCTTGGGGAGTGGTCATACTCTCTCCCTCCACCGGCTTTATCTGCTTTAACCAAACCTCCCAACATAATAGAACCGGAAACTATGCCATCTTGCGTCAGCACAAACAAAAGAGGCATCTCCCTCTGCTTAAGTTCTGCAGAACGCATTTCACTAACATTTCGTCTTTATATAAAACATTATAGAAAAATTCGTTGACATGGTTGAAAAACGGCTGAAGTGTGAAGACATTGAATTATTGGAAGTAGAGGAATGTTACTCTATGCGAAACGGAATTAACATGGCGTGGGCACTGTAACACTTACGAAAATGTAAAGTTATGGTTCAACAGACACTTTTTTCTTAAAAGTTGTGCAATAGTTTTAATTGTTTATTATTTATTTACTTACATATTTATTAATATAGGCTATAGTTGACAGAACTACTAAACATGTATTGTATACAAATATAACAATATTTGAACATGTATTGTTTTTTAATAAATATATTGGTTTGTTAGTTTTTAGTTTTTACGTGTTTTTCTAATACAACTACTAAAATATGCAAAATGTTGTACCTCAGAGTCTATATGACCTAGCAGAACCAGTTTTGTCTAACACTTTAGCTAATTATCTCAACCTCAACTACAAATGTTATTATGTTTAACATTGGCGTGGGATTCACCTTTTAATTGCTATCAAGCAAAAACCGACTAATAATTGAGACTTTTCTCACTTTTTATACATTTTTTAAACTTCAAAGAGAAGTATCTCTCTTATAATCTCGAGAAGCATTATGTCTATACATTTCGTGTTAGTCTCAAATTGTAAATAATTTTATCTAGTTTAATACAGTTATTTAAATATTTTTTTGTTAGAATAAAAAAGAGTCAGATCTTTTTCGTGTATTTTTTTTATACTTTAGGAGATATTTTGAAAAAAAAACTGGGACAAATTCCAAAATGTTATGAGTTTTCAAGATGGTGGTGCCCGCGGAGGTGGGGGAAATTAGAAAACTTGGATTTTTCTTCAGTGTACCAACTCATAAAAACATATAGCAAAAATCTTAACTACTATAATTTCATTAATATAACCATTTATGACAATTTTACTGGACTACAATATCTATATAACTCTACCAAAAGTATAAAAAAGCAATCGACTTAGTAACACCCTTCTATTTTGCTGTTTTTTGTTTTTGTTTTTTTTTAACAAATAGGCCTATTACTCATAATAATATCAACTGCTCAATGCTGCGGATGTAGTGGTCATTTGATATTGTAACACTTCGATTAAATAGGTTTACATCAGTAAAAGATGTATAAACATGAAAAAATTATGTTTATGTAAAATTTTAAACAAAACTTTCTTAACTATAATTATTTATGTATCCGTAAATAAATTCTAACTCACGAATTCATCACAGAATCTCCTAAATTGCTGAATATATGGAAGCTAGTTTCACATGAAGCACCCTTTTACAATTATTAACGAGAGTTGCTCTATTTTGTATCATGAAGTATTGTAGTTAAAAATTAACGTTTATAATAATATAGTCACGACTTTGTAACACCTCAGCAATCTCGGTTGATTTGTTTTCAACTGGGAGTGTAAGTGAATAAATTGTTACATTTTACACTTGTGATAGAAAATATTATTTGAATGATAATAAATAACGATTTGTTTATTTTAGTTTAATCTTTGGTACAATAGTATTGTAGGAATAAAACAATAATGCAAATTTATTACTTTCGTTATATCCTATTGAGTTGATTAAATAATATTTTTTAATGAAATACAATAATAACACTATATTTTTTTAAATGTCACTTTAAAATTTGACTTAAAAATAATTACCTCCAAACCATAATTTAACTCATAGTTTTAATTTGGTATAAAGTAGGCCTACAAGAAGGTAATACGCAAAAATATATATTAACTGTCTGTAACAAATTATTTTTTATAGACTGGTTTATTAAGTTATGTATAGGCTACATAAAACTAACGAAAATACAACAACAGTATAGAAATTGCGTTTTTATACGATTTAGAATTTAGTTCGAGTTATACCAAACTCTAAGACTCAAACAACATTAAGTTTAACAAATTACATTACCTTTGTTTTATTTGAATCTGGTACTAAATTTGTTATTCTTTCTTATTTTAATTCAGTAATAATGTCTACACCATTTATTTAATTTTAATTAATATACAAATAACTGGTATAATAAGGATTGGTTCGTGCAAAATTTCAAGAATTATATTGCTAGATCATAGCCTATTAAAAAATGTATTAATATTTGTAATTTATTATAATTATAATACAAAATTGTCAATAACTATTACAATTAAAACTTTTTTGTCTTACAAAAATTATCCTGCCTGTCAACAAATGTGAACTATGTGCATTACTATAGCTCCCGTACAAGACTCAAGGGAATCAGACAAACTTTGGGACCGTCGGCAACCCTGATCTTCCATATCTCAATTCATACGGTGGGAAAATATATGCAAATCTCTTGGAAATGTGGTTTATTGTCTCAATCACTTAAATACGAAAACGTCTGAATCCAAACATTTATACTGAAACTGTTGTGTTTGTCATAAAGTATATTCAAAAATGTACAGATAAAAATTGCCACTTTATATTTATAACAATAAAATAAGTAACTTAAATCAATAATATATACAGGTCATCGAAAAAATGCCTTTATCACCTGAATTTTGCATATGTTTAGTAATAATATAGCTAATCTCGTTTTTTGGTTTTGTAGGGAGTGGCTTCTTATGATAAGCAACATTTTAAATGTTTTCAACCTTTTCAGACGGTGGAGAAGGTGAGGGTAATAGTCTGTTTATAGGTATTTCTGTCTCAGGTAGGTTATTAATTTAATACTTTAAATATTAAACTTTTATAATTTTCTTTAATAAAATCACATTATTATTATAAAGTGTGTAACGAATGAAATATTAGCTAATTACATTTTATGTTAAAAAATAGTTTAGAATACGTTTTTAAGTGTAAAATATTCATATTTGTTAGAGATAGGCCTAGCTTAACCTATTAACAATAACTAGGTCAACTTTGGCTGGTCACTTAATCCGCTGTTTTACTAGTTTTATAATATAAACATGAAGAAAATAGACAAACGTATAATATACATGTGTTTTCAAGATCAGTTGTTTTTGATCTCTTAAATGGTTTAGATATGCTTTTGCATGTTTCGATATTAAATTACACTTTTATTAATTTTGTGCAAATCTAGCCCTAAATCTTTTAAAAGACCGTAGAAGGTAAAATTTATATATTGGAATTATAACAATAGTCTATTTTTTAGAACGAAAAATATTACCTTGTTGCATTTCCTAATATTTTAAGTAAAAATCTAAAGATTACTTTAACATTATTTAAAGTCTCGACTAGGGAGTTATCTTTTACGAAATACTAGTGGCTTGTAGTTGTTCAAGTAGGCTATAGCCTATATACAAAAAACATCTAAAATAACAAAACACATCACAAAACTGCACATTCAGGTGTTTTTATGATAGCTGTATTTTCCAATTTATATACAATCACCTGTTTTTAGCACTTTAGCAACTAATGTAACTTTTATTAATTTTCAATGTCTTTTTACTTAAAAGTAACATAATCTGAAATTTAAATGTTAATTTTGTCCATTATATTTATTCAGAAAAATAAGTTAATAAAAAATATACAACTTTAGTACAACCAATTTCAGCTTACAATTTTAAACTGAAAGGTGGAGCTGAAGAGATAAATAAATATTCCATAAACATGTATTTTATTAGAGATAAAATAGTTTTACAGAAATTGTTTTAACCAATAATGTGTCTTTAAACTGATACTTAAATTGTTTATTTCTAAAACAGACACTGTATAAAATAATTTCCAGATTGAATAATGTTATAATTTAAATAAAAAGCATTAACAATAAATGCATGAATTGTTTTAATAAAAGTCATAAAATCTAATTAATATAACAAAATCTAAATCAAAATTGCATTGAGTAGTTATTTATTTCAGACATATTTATAATTTTAAATAATTTTTTTCCTGGTATTTTTTACATTTTATAGAAGTTATAATTGTTAATAATGACAAACAAAATGACTTATAATAGATTGTATGTACATTAAAATAATGTATGTACCTGTTTTTCAATGTCAATTGAATTCCCTTGAACACCAACTAAAATTATCAATGCTAAGACCCAAACAACTGTACTCAGCAATGACTGCGCCATTTGAAAACTAGAAGTCGACTGGCAGCACGTATCCCCCTTATAAGATTGTCCGAACAGAGAACGCGGCCTTGAGGTCAACATAAATTACAGAGCCATGTCCATAACGTTAGCAATAGGTAAAACCTTAAAAGTGAGTTTATGATGTGAGTCACGAATATAAACATCTCACACGTCTCTAAAATAAATCAAGGTCAGATTAGATATTAGTTTACATACAATTTCTGTGATTTGAATTATTGTAATATATAAAACTTCAATATAATGATGCAAATGTTTACATTTTTTTTTATAAATACCTATATTTTTTGTAATAAACTTTTACTGATGTGTACATCGATTGCTTCCGCGAAACATTGCCTGTTATTCATCGTTATTTCGAGATGTGGCAGTCAAGGAAGAAAGTTTTGTGAACAATGACTTAACGTATGGGTCATTAAGCCTTAGGCAGTCTAAACATTTAAAGTAAACTCTAACAGTAATAATTGTACGACATGTTGTCGAGGAAACGATCTACAAATCAAACAACAATGTCCGTCTAGAGCTTTCAGACCTACTAAAGGCCGTCGTGATTATAGGAAACAGGATACACCAACGTATTTCAATCGGCTCCAGTTTTTAAGTTAATAATATTGAGCTTGACTTGTGAGAATATAATACTAGTAGAATAATACGTAAACACAGAATCCCACAATTAATAAGTTTATTTATTCAAATACGTTTCAAACAAAAATTAGTTACAATAATCGAACTATAACTACTCAGTTATAGTTTGATTATTTTAGATTGTGCATCACTGAAGATAACGACTTTGTCGTTGAAACGCGTTTAAGTTAAAAAACATATTAATAGTTGTGAGATTCTGTCTCCAGGATCAACTTTTGAAAATTTTGTAAATATCACTTTGACACTTTTTTACAAATAACAAAATAAATGTTAATTAGGACTAAGGAGTATTAATTGTTTCTACTATTTACCTAGGCTTTTTAATTTTTTTCTTAAAAACGCTTGTGTTGAGTGGTTGCATATTATTATTATTTGTTTGTATATCGTTGTTAAACTAGATTTATCGAATAAAAATAAAGTATTCAACTTTTGTACCGATTTCAAGATGAAATGCTAAAAAATGTCGAGTACCGTGAAGTTAAATCCATACGTGTTGGAGTCAAAACGACAAAGGTTAAACAGTAGACATTCTTGAAGAGCCTCGATTTATAAAGTAGGCTACTTTTAAAACAATAGTTAAAATAATACATACTTAATAAGCATATTTTATACTGTCGAGTTTAACTTGGAAAAATGGTTTTGTGTTGATATTATGAAATTTGAACGATATGTTAAACTAGAACTGTTTGAAATGAGTTGGGGTTTTCTGTAATCCTTCAATCGTGAAACCCATCTTATAAGTGGTTCAGTTTGGCAAATGTTCAAAATACCAACTTGATACTTGGTAGCCTATATTAGTATAAAATATGTTATTAAGTTGCCATACAAAGTTTTAATTCGATATATTACAAAATTGTATGGCAACAATGACCAGCTACACGTATGGACGAAATGCCCAATGCTTCGTATTTCAAACAGCCCGGGGTTTTCGATTTACATAATCTCTACATAGAAGTTAAAAACATGCTTATCTTATATATTAAAAAATTCTGTTTTTCTTTTCCGAGTCCGTTCGGCTCTTCTACCAGACCGATTTTCATAATTGAGGTCTTAAATTAAAGGTATGCACGCCCAGATTTGCCATCAAGCATCCGCATCAATTTATCTACCGCATAATTCGACTTATACTCAAACAAAAATTCCACCCCATGCATTTCTTATGGGAGTTTCAAATTTTCAGCATTGTCTTATGATTGTTTTTCATATATCTCCGGATTTAATCTAGGTACATAGTTAGTTTTGGTCTTGAAATATTCATTGGATTACAGGCTTTAATAGGAGATAGAGATCATTCAAATTTGTGGAATTTAAGGCGAGTGATGGACCTCCAAACAACATAAATTTTAATTTTTCCAAAATTTGCCTTTAATTAAAGATCCATATTTTAAATTCTTATTAAATTATTCTATATATTTTAACCTAAGAACATTCAGTGAAATACCGGCTTTCATTTGAGTCACTGATTATTGAAATTGGGCGAGTTTTAAGCGAACGCACTGTGGACAACCAACATAAAGTTTAATTTTTTCTAAAGTTTTCCGAAATTGTCTTTATAAAATCCATTCCTTCTTTTGTTAACCATATGTTTATATCATATGTTCATAGAACATATGATTGAATATTCTTTCATATTTATGTACCATTATTTTTGATTTAGATTTGATAGTGAAAAAGTATTTATTTTGTAAGTCCAATTTCATTTTGTTTATGCTTTCAAAGACTTTTATTATGTATCTGCTGAATTTCAATCATGAAACTATGAATTTGTAGATGAGGTGATTATTATTATTTGCTTTATTATTAATTTTCAGTTATTGTATTATTTGTGTGTTCTCAAATCCAGTTGTATTTACTATGGGTCTTGGTAGGAACACCAAATATACTAAATGGAAGCGTAAACAACGCAAAGTGGAAACCAGAACGAAAACTGGGAATTTATAGGCCTAATTAGTATAAGATACTGTTTAGTATTTAAATGTACAATTATATATCAAAATAAAGATAAAAATGTGATCTTTTAATGGCTTTTAGTTTAATTCAGATTGTTTGTTTAGATTTCAATATGATTATGTTTCAACTCATGTATGTTTATGGTTATGCATGATCACTTTGTTAGCATCGGCGTTAATTTAGGATGTAACAAAATGTTTCAAATAAAGTTTTTAATTTTAAATTTATAGGCCTAATTAGTACCTATAAGATATTGTTTAGTATTTAAATATACAATTATATATCAAAATAAAGATAAAAATGTGATCTTTTAATGGCTTTTAGTTTCACTCAGATTGTTTGTTTAGTTTTCAATATAACTATACGGACTCGGAAAAGAAAAACAGATTTTTTTTAATACATAAGATTCTTCAAAACAGATTTTTTTGGGTTAGATTGACTAACTTATAGCAAACAAAAACCAAAATCAACTAAAAATGCTTACTATATTTTAATTCAATTCAAACATTGGTTGTTACATAATATATATATAACAGCTAAGTTGGATCAAAAACTGAACATAATTTTAGGTTAGGCCTACAGTGAAAAAAAAACACGTTTATTTGCAACCAATTTAGAATCAGGTTTTTAAAAATTTTCCCAAATTTCAGTTTTATTAGATTAGGTAAAAGCAAACAAAAGGTTTATTATATCTATACTAATATTATAAAGAGGTAAAATTTGTTTTTTTGTTTGTATGTTTGTAGGGGGTAATCTCTGGCACTAGGTACTGAACCGATTGAAAAAATAGTTCTACTAATAAAAAACTGCACTATCCCTGAGTAACATAGGCTATAATTCATTTCGATAAAAACCTTTTTTTATTTCAATATTTGTAAATTTAGTCAGAAAAAATTCTTAGGTTAGGTCTAGAATGATAAACCAACACATGTATTTACATTTATTACCATAGCAACCAATTGAATAAAATAACATAATATAGCTGATTGCTCCAATATTTCCATTAACAGCTGATTTCAAAATTTGAAGCAATTATTATTTTTGTATTTCTAGCTTTTAGGTTAGGGTTTTAAAGTGTAGACCTGAGCATTGCTGGTTCTTTTAACCATTATTAAAACTGCTTTTATAAAATATAAGAAATAATTTGATTTGAACATTTAACATTATTTACCATCTTAGTTTTGAAGTTATTATTACTACTACACCTTTATTATCAATAAAACATAACATATGATTTTAGAAAGTTCCGTTGGGGGTTGGCGTGCGGAGCACGCAGGGGTCTCCCCTAGTAAATTTCTAAATCGATTTTGAAATATACATAAACAAATATACCAAACTAGAGCAGCCGTGTTACAACTATTTTTTAATTTAGGCCTAATAAACGCATTTTAAACCAATAACTTGTAAATTGACAAAAATTTAGCATCTTTAGTTCCAAACGTTCATTTTGTTTACCGACAATTATGACTACTCTAACAGATTACCACAAATTAAAATATATTTTTTTTTAATTGCCAAAGATAAAGTTATGCAAAAGTTGTATTACTCAAACATGTTATAGAAAGTTTAAAGTATAATCAAAAACAGCATTTACATGCAAAAAATATTGTATGTACTAACTGTTCTTTTTCGATACAACCTCTGCTTTTCATCACTGAGGTATATTTACCGTTTAAGTTTTAATAACGAAACAATACTTTCCTTCAGATAATATCTCCCTTAGCAATATCTAGAACAAAAAAGTTTAAAATGCTAAATTTTATAAATCTTCTAGACGCCTACATTTTTCACGGTTTTCGGTCACTTGACATTATTGGGACTTCTTTTAGAATTTGTCTATTTAAAAACTGATATAAATGTATTTGGCCCCAATTTTAATGGGTAACCTTTACAATTATAAAGTTTACAATTTCCTTCTCGATATAAAGCTCGTTCGAAATAACCTGAGTGTATCTTGACATGTTCTACAACCTTTATTTCTAATAGGTGGTGGTTGTATTCTCTTACAAGTACCTCCAAAATGGTTGGATTTATAAAATTTTAAAAATCTTTTTATAAATTCCAATATTGTACACAAACAATTTGTTACCACCTATTTACAAACATTTGGTCATACGATCTAGATGAGGACTTTTATTAGATTATTTAAAACGAATATATTCAAAACGTATATTAATATCCTGATAAAGTGGATTATTTTAACAGGTTTGTTTATTCTTATTGATTTAAATAAGCTATATCTCAAACATAGGCATAACAAATTATATTCTAGGAAGCCTTTATCGAGACGTATTCAAATCTGTAGCTTTGAAGGCCACAAATATGTAATTATTTTCTGAACACTCTGACCGCTGAATCTACTCCACGCTCAATCTCAGGGAGAACATTAGAAACATTTGACCAATCCAGAGGCAGTATTATTGTCTCTAGTACAGTGCTGCTTGTGTATTGATACAACAGTTCAGACAAAACATTATTGAGCTCTTTGAAACTACTGCTCATAGTTTAATGGACATTTTACCATCGGCTTCTAATTTGTTGGCGTCAATTGAAAAGGGTGGATGTATGCACTTCCTTTCCTCATTCAGACAAACCTCGTGTATGCCTACCGCTTCATTCTGTCTTTTAAAGTTGATAAAGTTAGAGTTGAGTTCATAGCATCCACAGCACCTCTATTATAAGATTTTTCAAAACCAAGTCTTACATCAAGCTCCTAAATTATATACAGTAATAAAACAGAAAATATTATTTTTAGTTTTCAACAACCCAAATTTGAAATTAAACAGACGTTCTTCCATATTGCAAATAATGATGAATACAAAATCATAAAATTAATATATACTGCAGATGATTCATGTCATTACCTTTAGACGGGTTTTACTTGACCACAGTAACTTATGGAAGAAAATCTTCTACATACTTTGCTCATTGTGTTTTACAACAGTTAATCACAATTAATTCAAGAGAAGAATCGTAGAATTTCATCAAAAAATCGGCAACACTTAATCAACGTGGCTAATGCTATTCTGGGAAGTGACTCTTTGCAAGACGCTTTCTAATTACAAGAAGATGTGATCAAGCAGATTTCCAAACGACGGTTTCCATTTAGGGTAAATGATCTTTTAATTAGTCAACACTAATAGATACTATTTAAAAATAACACCGTTAAACAATACTGTTTTAACATATATTATGTAGTAGGATACTTCTCAAACAGATAATTTTTGTCTAAAATACAGTTTAGGGCAAGCAGTTCAGAGGATCTTCAGAAGCAACGACATACATCAATTTACAGTAAAGGGTTGATCATTTTATACAGTCAACATTTGAATTGTGATTGTGAACAATCATACTATTTATAAAGAACACCATCAGTGATTTGGTTTCCTTTGTTTGGAACTATGAAAACGTGTAAATTATTTACTTTACAATCCTCATCTTTATCATCTTATACTTTTACACCACAAAAACAAATCCTTCACAAAAATAAAGCTTATAACATGGGACTTGCATATAAGTTTATACTTATAAGTTTATAACAATTAGTTATTTTTAGAGGACTCGTTTCTTAACAACTAAGTGTGTGTAGTTTTAGTAGGAGTCTGTTGCATCCACAGACTTAGCGATTATTGAAGAATAGGGATTATGTTATTTGCCTTTCGTTAAATATAATTGTATTGTTTTCTGACTAAAATTTAAGTGCCATACATAATAATGGATTAGTAAATTAAGAATCGGAATTGTAATACTATTACAAAAGGAAAATAAAGTATCATCAGAGTTAATTACTGAATTTGCAATATAATTACACTGGCAGAGCTGAACGTTGTTTACAGACAAGAAAAACTTAAACTACTAATCACGGAACACGTATCATGGATAGAAGAATACAAAAGTCATATGACCTTAATGCAGAAAACCAATTGTTGAATATCAAATAGAGTTTAAATAAATACTAAGCACTATTATTAGGTCAATATTTTATAATATTGCATGGATTGATTTACATTACCAAGAACGAGGGATAAGTATTCTCACGGTAATGTATTTTTAGCTTCTACAACAGGTTTTGGAAAAATGAACAGCCTTTTATAATGTAATCATTAAGTATTTTCGAAAGTGTACATTATCCAAATAAACACATTTTAAGTTATTTAACGTAAAGTGTTTACTTTAGAAACAGGTAGTTTACATTCTGCTCTGGTAGTTTCACAATATACATCCTCACAGTTATGGACGATAACAGTTTCACAAATAAAACCTTCCCGACAGTTTACTAGATCACAAGGATTGACATCATTTAACGGAATACACTTTGCTGTAGGAGGCGAACAAGGTGGATATTTGCAATATTTTGTAAAAGACATGCATGCAGTGCCACCCCCTCCACAATGAAATGTTGCACAAGGAGTAAGAACACATTTTGCAACTGTTGGGTCGTTCTCTTTCTGCGTGCACACATACCCTGATTTACAAATAGTGCCATCACAAGGGTTTTTAGGCGGTATTATACATTCTGCTCTGGTAGTTTCACAAAACAAATCCTCACAGTTAGTGACGGGAACAGTTACACAAATAAAACCATTCTGACAGTTAACTAGATCACAAGGATTTACTTCATTTATATGAACACACTCTGCTTTAGGAGGCGAACAAGGTGGATATTTACAATATTTTGTAAAAGACATGCATTCCATGGGAGCACGTCGCCTACAACTAACTGTTGCACAAGGCGTAAGAACACATTCTGCAACTGTTGGGTCGTTCTTTGTCTGCGTGCACACATACCCTGGTCTACAAATAGTGCCATCACAAGGATTTTTAGGTGGTAGTATACATTCCGCTCTGGTAGTTTCACAAAACAGATCTTCGCAGTTAGTGACGGGAACAGTTACACAAATAAAACCATCCTGACAGTCAACTAGATCACAAGGATTGACTTCATTTATATGAACACACTCTGCTTTAGGAGGCGAACAAGGTGGATATTTACAATATTTTGTAAAAGACATGCATTCCATGGGGGCACGTCGTCTACAACTAACTGTTGCACAAGGCGTGCGAACACATTCTGCAACTGTTGGGTCGTTCTTTGTCTGCGTGCAAACATACCCTGGTCTACAAATAGTGCCATCACAAGGATTTTTAGGCGGTAGTATACATTCTGCTCTGGTAGTTTCACAAAACAGATCCTCACAGTTAGTGACGGGAACAGTTACACAAATAAAACCATCCTGACAGTTAACTAGATCACAAGGATTTACATCGTTTAACGGAACACACTCTGCTGTAGGAAGCGAACAAGGTGGATATTTACAATATTTTGTAAAAGACATGCATGCAGTGCCGCCCGTTTCACAATGAACTGATGCACAAGGCGTAAGCACACATACTGCAACTTTCGGATCATTCGGTAACTGGGTGCAGATATAGCCTGGAGAACACCTTAGTATTTCACATGGATTATTGGTCGGTATACATTTGGCTGTCGGTTGGCAAGGTACACCTATACATTGCATATTCACATTTTCACACTTATATCCAGCCTCACATAGTGTTGTGGCACAAGGGGGGTTTGGTGGTACACATTGTGCCACGGTAGGATCATAAACACTTGGTATGCAGGTGTATCCTTGTAAACAAGTTGTATATGAACACGGGTTTATTGGTAAACATCTAGGATTTGTTGGACAATCTGATCCCATACATTCGTCTGGATCGAAATAGCAATTGTATCCAGGTTCACAGGCCACGTTTGAACAAGGGTTTTTTACGCAAACCGCAACCGTCGGGTTATTTTCGTTCGGGACGCAGCTGTACCCATTATCGCAAGCTATGCTGTCACATGGATTCTTTGGTACACATTGAGTGATGGGTGGACAAGGTGCTTTTTTACATTGTACATTGACATTTACACAAGTGTATCCAGAGTCACAGGTAACGGTGACACATGGGTTTTGCGGTACACATTCCGCCACGGTCGGATCGTTTGCATTTTTGGTGCAGTCGTATCCTTTCGGACAAGTTGTATATGGGCAAGGATCAATGGGTACACATTGTCTTGGTCGTCGGCATCTTGGTCTCCTGCACATATAATTAGTAACGGATTGGCAAGTATAACCAGGTTTGCAGTCATTAGATACACAGGAGACAGAAGTTGAGGAAGAGAATCGTTTAACTCGTTTGGGGATCTTTGGCACACATTTTGGATTAGGAGCTTTGCAAGTAGAACCTTTTAAACATCTAACTAATATAATAAGACACATTTCATTAATTTTGCAGGTACTTTTTCCACACTTTTCTCCAAGCTGTGCTTTTCTCGTGATGGGATTTTTACGAGGAAAGCATTTTGGTGGTGGAGCTTGGCAAACAACACCTTCTTTGCAATTAACTAGTGGATATTCACATATTTCATCTGGGCGACAGTGCAAGTATCCACATTTCTCACCACCTTCAGTTTCTGTAAATAAAACTTAGATTATTAGTTGAAACTTAAGGCTAAAATGCATCAAATTGGAAACGTTCAAAACATTGTTTGTATTAATTACAATAAAATAGTTTGTTAGTAAAGCACTTGTCACACAAGGGGACTATATTATTCTCTACTGTTAAATGTAAAATAAAATATCTAAATCAAGTATACTCAACTCGCCCTTTACAACAATCGACTACTTGCAGCTTTTGATCTAATTTCAAGGAAAGTCACGTCATCTGTCTTGGACTTTATTGACAGTAAATATATACTAGGTAATCGTAATATTTATTCAATATATTACATGGTTTTAAATTTAGTTTTATTTAGGTTGTTTTACCTTCAAGCTTGAGTTACTAGAATTTTTTGTGTTACTTAAAGGGTTTTGATTCACCTACAATATTGTACATAAGTTTCTTTATCATGGCTGCGGTATTTTAACAAGTCAGCTATTTTACACCCTTATGCCTTAATTACATAATTCTACTAATTTTCAGCTAAGGTTCCAAGAATGACATTTTAAGTGTGAATAGATTTCTTCTTTACAGAAGTATAAATTAAATTAATTTAATGCATCACAGTAACTAAACAAAAATAATAAAATTAATCTGGTACATTAAAAAAAAAAAAAGATTATTTTGATTTAGTCAAGAAACTATGTAAAGCTAAAGACTGTTTGACAAATTCCACAATATGCTTTAATATTATTAAATCTCAGTATTGATTACATAAATTGCAGCTAAATACTTGTAAAAAATTATTTTCTTACAAGAAATTATCTTAACTTACAGTCCAAAAACTTACGGCATAAAACAACAACGATTAATTTAACTCATGATGGAATGAAAGCTATTAGTTTTTTTTTAAAGCTAGTTTTTTAAACGTAATTGTATTAATAAACCATATATCAATTGTTTAGATATTTGTTCTAATTATTTGTGTGATTAAAAATTAAGAGAAACCCAAATCAACTAATATACCTATTTTTGATCTGTTGAAACAAAAAATGTTCGTAACAAATTTAATAAAAATTGTTTTATTTAAAGAAGAAATGTAAACTTATAACAAAAATTACATAATTTTAATAATTATTATCAAAATGGGATTTTCATTTTTTTTCAAATAATGGAGGAAGTAGGGATTTTCGTGATGTCAATGTGGTGTAAAATAAAGTATTTAACGCTTTTATGTTTTGGCAATTCTATTAAGTTTTTTTATTAGTTTAATACAACGTATAAATCTCGCATGGTTTACTTTATACCTATAAACAAGCATTTTATAGGTACACTATTTAGATTGATTTTACGTATTTAAATACTATTCTCCAATATTTAACGAACTATTGCCTTCAAATAGTTTGTTCTGGTTTTGTAAGTCTTGTATTATTTTTCACTAAATGATTGAATTTTGTGAAAATTCAAATGGCTACAATTTGTAAACAAACAATTAACATCATTTAGTGATACACGTAAAAGACTTACAAAACTAGAACAGTGTAGTTACAAATCGTGCATTCAAAATAACGGAGATATACCACTCAAATAGTAAATAATTCAAATATTTTAAAAAGGAAATGTTTATGGGTCATCGTCTTTAAATAAAATTTCTTCATTATTTAACGTTCATTATACAAAATAAAATATCCATATTACATTTCAAATAAAATTGTATTTTAAAACTTTTAACTTTATGTTGTTTAACAATATTATTACCAAGATATGTCATTGTTATACAATGGTATTTAAGAATGGCAAATAGTATTCAGAAAGCAGATAATTTGTTGTGTATGGAACGATAATACTAGTTTTATCAAAATCATTTTAATAATAATTATTCAGCCCCTTGTTACTCAGAAAAGTATCCAATAGTAATAATAGCGTATAACGTGTGTGTTTTAAATAGTTACTCTAGTAGATTCATAGAAAAATGCATTAACAATCATAATGTATGTATAAAGGTTATACATACCTTAATTCATTCCGTCGAACAATTCAATGTGAAAAATGTTGTGAAGAAGTTGTTCAGCCATTCTGAGGCGTCAACAACGGTGTATAGGATCTGACGATGAAGGTATAACCGTCGAAACTAGTTATGTACACGAATATTTACATTGGATTGTTCAACGGAATGAATTAAGGTATTTATAACCTTTATATATACACATTAAGTATACAATCCAGGATGCTAACCCCACATTATGTCTAACAATCATAAGTCAACAAAAAAATTACCTTCCGGTTGTATTTTTGTAAATTGTTACTTTAAACAATCTCCTGACAGTATTAATTTATATCTGAGCAAAAACTGCGTCATTTAAAATTTTTCATAACACAATAGTGTTTAAGAAATACCATAAAATAGCCTACTAAAATTGCTAAACAAAGAAATAATATATTTTATCGTATAATCAACTGCTTGTGAGAATTAGTTAAAATATAATATGTATATATATATATAGCATATATATAGTTTCATTTCACTACTGTATAGTGTTGGAATAATGTGTGATATGATTTTGTACACCATTGGACCCATCTTCATGAATATTATAGCGAAATTATTTGAATTATTCTATATTATGATGTCTCAATTCTAGCTTAACTTTTAATATTTGCATATATAATGTTGTAAAACGTACATTTTTCAATAATAAATACATTCAACAGCCGCCATTTTCAATTAGATGAATTTCTTCCTTATTTTTTCAATTAGGACACACCTATGTGCATATGTAACCAAGTTTGAAATTTATATAAGAGTTATTTCACATTTTTATTATACCTTTTTAAAACTGGATATCTGGGAGTGTATTTGGTCATTCTAAACACACTTTTTATTAAAAATGTATTATTAGTTGTTTTTACGGTGCCTCTAAGCATATTAATTGAAACAAAAGGAAAAATTGTTGTGATCAAATGTGTACCGAACATATATATAATATCTTTTTAGTTCAGTCAAAACGGTATAAACATGTCCTTGACCTGAGCAAAATTGCAACACGAATGATTCTTTATGCATTTTATTGTAAAAAAGTGTCTATTATAACATATTCAAAATTCTCATTGATCCCAGCCCAAGAAATCAGTCAAAATCCAAGATGGTGGCTGAATTTTGTTATTTCATAAAATTTTTTATAACTTTCTTATTTATGATGTTATATCAATGAAATTTGGCAAATATTTTTAAAATACAAATATAAAAGTATAAAAAATAACCACTAAGTTTACTTCAATTATTTTAAAATGGCAGCCTTTTAAATATTTTAAAACGAATTACCTAAATATTTAAATAACCGCCACTTTGAAAAAATTAAGTAAACTCATTGGTTAGTTTGTATACCCTTTTCTTTGTATTGTATAACATTTCTGCCAAATTTCATTGAAATAATATCATACATAACAAAGTTAATAATTTTTAAATAAAAAATTAAAAATTTAGCCGCCATCTTGGATTTTGACTGATTTCCTGCGACGGGATTAATGGGAATTTTGAGTATGTTAAAATAGACACTTCTCACAGTATAATGCAAACAGAATCATTTGTGTTGCAATTTTGCCCAGGGCATAATTATTTTCACTTTACTATTTATAATACTTACTTTTATGATCTCCTTCAACCACGGAACAAGTAGAATCATTTAAGCACTGCAAAAAATAAATAATATATTTATCCAATATATAGTGGACAATACTGTCGTGCATAAGAAAGGATTATAAATATTCAATAAATAGTATGTATTGTAAGTATAGTGCCGAAGTACTTAAGTTACTGAAGTAATAATAACCGTTGATAATAAATACATGTTACATCTTGGTAACCTAATTTGTGGTAATATATTTAAAAATTATTATTGTAATAAATTTCAATATCAATTTTTATTTATTAACTTACTACAAATTTCTTTTATAAATTATATACAAAGGTACAAATTTAGTCCATAGATTAATAATTACAATTGTTTGTTGTTTTTCATGCCATCCACATACAATTCTACATTATTATTGCGAACTTATAAAGAAGTGAATAGTTCATCTTGATTTACGTAGACTTTAGAGGAAACATATACACAGTAAGGAAACAAAATTAATTGCTAAAAATTACAGGTCTTGGACTAACGTGTTAGTAAGAAGTTTAGTACCAGGAAGTAGAAGTTGGAATAAACGCAAATTTACACGCTCAAGACATTTCACAAACTGGCTTGTGCAAACATGTTCGCTCAAGTAAGTTAACTCAGACATAAGGTTTACGCAAGCCGAAACGTTTGGCTTGAGTAAAATCTGTCCCTACAGAAAATCGGCATTCTCTAGACGATCCTCAAGAAACAGCTAAAACCTTGGGCAGCGCGTTTGTGATGGTGATGTTCGATCACCAGTTAACCCAACATTATCAGTTGTCAGTTACATGTTCAGTATTATTATTTAGTTGACTTATCACTATAGTTATTCAGTTCGTTTATTGTTATTTAGTTTGTTTATTTTATATTTCAAAATGGTGAAAGAAAAATAATTTCTTTGCGATTTTATTGAACAATACAAGTTGTTTCGCTGTTTGTGGAAAGTAAGAGTAAAGAATACAGCAAGTGTAATTCTAATTCTCATGCGTATTGATAAATTCACCCTGTTGCCAAAAATCTTATCGTAGCTGATTGGCGTTTATTAAGCGGTGAGTGGGTGGGGTCGGGGTAATAATTGCACGACGAATAACAGCGTCAGCTCTTAAAATGTTTGGTGCAATAAAATTTTGAAAATGCTGGTATGTAGATTCACAAATATGCAAACAGTTGCAAAAATCGTCACCATCACTGAGTAATTTAGATATTAATTTAATGTGAGAAAACAAATACATTTTTATCTTACATGAATTCCTTTTTTCTTCTTGTTCAATTTCATTGTTTTTATAGTGAAATTTGTTCAACTACAATTTTCAGGGTACTTCACTACACAATTAATTATTCAAGCCAAACTAAGCGTGTGAATGGCATTCATTCAGTTCATAACTGAGTTGAGAGTGTAAACGGGCCTTAACAAACTCGGCGTGATAGAAGGGGGAAAGGAAAACGTCCCTCGAGAAGGTAGAATACTTTAACCCAGTTACTGGCTTTTAAGGGCCTCTCTCAAAAAAGGAAACAAGTTTCATAAAAAAAAAAAAAACAATTAGAATGTTCAGTCAAAATTTGGAAAATGTATCCTTCTTTTTTTATTTGTTTAAAAAAATTTACAAATGTGTTAGTTACATCTAAGAATCCGTTTGCTTAATGTGTTTAAAGAAAACATATTTTTTAATTATTTAATCAAATATTATGTATCTTTCTTGGTCCTTCTTTTGCAAACCTTAAAATTTAAGGGTTAATTCGTTATTTTCTTCAATACATTCTGATACATTCTCAATTTTGAAAATAACAGTAATATTTTGTGACAAAATTTATTTCGTTAGGTCGATTTTTTTTAAATCAGGCATTATTTAAAGAACAAATAAATTTAAAATTTAAATTACATACATTATTCGGCTGGCTAGTATATGAATACAATTTGAAAAAATCATAAACAATGCCAGTCCAGTATCAATTTTATAACATTTACAACATAAGACCGGTTAACAAAAGTTAGTTGTTAAAAGTAAAAAAGGTTAAAAAACCAACTATTTTAAAGCCCGACCAAATTTTAAAAAATGTACGTGTTAAAAATGCTCTCATTAAAAGTTTTGCCTAAGGTCCTTAAAATCTATCTAGGCATCTCTAATAAAAAGTAAATATTGGTGGTTTTTTATAATTATATTAATCATGATTCAAGCTAATTGATATGTTTTGTGATTGCTTAATTTCCAATATTTACAAAGAAGAACAGTTTATGAATCTTATGTAATCTCATAACCAGATATCCCATATGCAACACTTTAGCTTAATATACCCTCTTCCCAAACCACTAACATTAGAAAGTCAAGAAAAACCATCCCCCTTCTTGAAAACATGTTAAAACTACAAGTACGTGTGACGTGGCAGGTATATAGTTATTAATAATAAGTAAGATTTCAGTACGTTAACTCTATTGGCGATGACCTAGTTGGAATTCAGAGTTTATTGGCTTCATTGGAATGTGCCGATGTGCTGAGTTGCCGTGAGGGCGGTGAACCTAATAGACATTTGGTGGACAAGGCAGTCTGGGTGGAAATGTCGCACCAGTAACGCGTGTAGAGCTGATAATTTAAATTGTACAGTGAACTAGTTGGTTTAGAATAAATGAGTACTTGGAAAATTGTGCTTCATTCCACCATATAAATCCGCCACCTACTTACATATGTCGGGCTATTCTCTTCCTGTATATTCGGTGACCAAATATTATTCAGTAGTGAGCTATACAAACGTACCTTTAGTTTGTTTATTTTAAAACTTCAGTTACATATAAATGAATATCCATCCAACTAAAATTGACTATTTTGTGTAAATATTTTCTAAAGAATGGGATTACAAAGTAAATACTTAATAAACTGTCAAACAACCTCCTCCTGCAGAGCTAAGCCTTAAATGTGTAACACAATTTATAAGTTCTGTTATAGTAACATGATTTAAAACTTATAAACGATCAGTTGATGGAAATATAACTACAGGAAAATTTTAACATGTTCCAATTAAAAAAACTTCAGGTCAAGTTTAAAATAATTGGCATAATTTAGCTTCTAATAGATGTAGTTATTTTATTATTATTTATTTTTAAATTGTAAATGTTTATCGATATATCACTTGAGGAAACACAGTTTATAGGTAGTCATTACCAATTTTTGGGATTGGTAGGAGGGTAATGAGGATTTTCAGTTTTCAAAATATTAAAATTTTGTATCTTCTCTGACTAGAAAATATCTACAGAAACGAATCAGTATACATATTGAGATTTTCAGTTATAATTACAAAAGTTTAATATGAGTACTTTGTGTATATCAAGAACAATTTAGAAGGCTAAAACAAATTTATAACTTGAATCTAAAAGATCACAAAATATAATTTTCACACAGTTTCTAATTGCAATCATGCTGAAATAATTGCATATATATTCTTATAGTTTATTCAAATAATTTATGATTTAATATTCTTATTGAACTAAATGTATTTTTTATATATCAATAACAAAGTGAAGTATGATCACCATAGTTACATTTAAAATATATTTTTTAAACTTTTTTCACACTCTGTATATTTGTATTTGAATCTTAATAAATCATGTCAAAGGTTAAGGTTAAAAACTACTAAACGCCTATTGTTGCGTTCTTTTATCTAAACTAAATATAAGCCGAGATAAAAATGTTACCAAACGTTTGCCTCAACCTGTGTAGGCTATAGTGATTATTATCTTTTCACTATTTGTGGTCCTTTTAAACATTTTTTAAATTAACTGGAGTTATTTCGTTTCTTTATATTAGGGTAAACCAATCTCCCTCATTTAGCAAAAAAAAATCCATTTAATTGACGTTTAGATTTATGAATTAATAAAACAGTTTTTATTCATAGGCCTATACAAATTGTTTATTCACCATTTCAATTTTCACTACCTTTAATAATGAGATTCTCGATGACTTTTCTAAAAAATATTAAATAATTGCGAAATAAAGTGATTTTGTGACTGTATAATTAGAAAAAGATTTATAATTTGTAATAGTACACCTATATTCGCTTCGGAATAACTTGTACAGAATTATAAAAATCTAACACCTAATTTAAAACAAATATTAATAATTACAAAAAAAAAACAAACGGATATACTTAGGTCAATAAACGCATAAATAAGTACATTTACATTAACGAGCGAGTCAAGCGGGAACAGTTCATAAAAATAAAGGCTGAAGTAAATGAATGCAAAGCTCTCTCGCGGATCATTAACGAACTAACAGCATAGGGAATGCATCAGCTGTTCATAATGGTTATGAAACAAGAAAAAAATCACTAATAACTTTTGCAAATGGGCATAAAACAATCAATCAACGCTATTTCTATAAATACTACATACTCTTGAAAATAATAAATATAAATACTATTCAAAAACGTTTGATAGAAATAAATAAATACATGTTACACGAACTAAGGACAGGCTCCAAATAGCCTACGTACGTAACAGCTGACAAATTGAAATATGGAAAGAAACGCAACAAAGTTGAAAAACTGAAGATAAAAAAAGCAAGAAAGGAAGGGTAAACAATTTTGCGGAGAGAAGCCAGACCGTTAATGTTACAGACTAAAGAGGACTTAACCGAAATAGAAAATCTTGATTAACCTTTAAGGAGAAAATCTCGATAGAAGAAAAAAAGATCTCATTAAATTGTTGAAGATTATCTAAAGTGTGGTGAGATATTACTAATAATATTTCAGTGTTACATTAACCTAAAACTTGCCAGACTATAACTGAACATTTTCAAAACTTTGTTTATTATAAATATTTGATTGAATATCGTTTCCCACGGATACCAGCCCTGAGAATAAGACTTTTCATGTTAAACGAGCTATTATGCCGTGGGTATTTTCATGAAATTGTATTGTTACATAGTACTAAATAATCATTGATTTCTTTTGTTCTTCCTAAATAAAATTGTTTTTTTATTTCACTTTTAAAGTTAAGTTAGAAAAGAAAAGATATATTACAAATTTTAGCAAATAATTTTATTTAAAAAATTGTATTGATTGCTGAAGTATCTAATAATGTTTATTTCGTTTTTTATTGTAGATAAAATAAAACAATAGACCTATTATCAATAAGGATGATTTAATAATAAATATATTTTAAGGTGATTTAAAACTGATGTAAAAATAAATTATACAAAGTGGTAAAGTTTCATTTACAACTTCGAGTAAGTGCCCTATATTCATATATTTGATAATTTGTTTGAACTAGTCCCAACAACCCTATACTAAAATATTAATTTGTCTGCAATTGTAGTAACAATTAAGAAATTTAAGGAATATTTACAATAATAAGAATTATTAGAATGAAGGTAGTATTTTTTTCACAAAAGATAATTTTTGAGTATACAATTTTACTATTTAACTTTATTAATACGCAATGTCATTTTACTTCATAGGATGATATACACTCCAGTGGTCGCGTGTGGTACAGGTGTATCCCAACTTTGATTCAATTATCCCAATCATTTACTTTTGAGTGGCAATATCAGTTCGTAGCACAGACGACATTGAGCGGTCAGTTACCTTACATTTGGAGCTGTCTTTACCTCTCATTTGAAGGTTAACATTGTTTGGGTGCTTAATTAGTTTGTGATTTATTAATTTTAATTTCGAAGTCTGTGGTAAGTTGTACAACTCGCGAGTGAGTTGGTACTAGTTTTTTCGTTTTTATAGTTTTAATTAATAGCTCTTTGTTTTATTTTTATACTAAAGTAAGGTACATATTAGTGTTATTTTAAATGAAGTGAACGTAATTTTAAATGATAGAGCACAGTTTCGAATGATGTTCTTCTTTAAGACGCTGAAAGAAATATAGTTCAATCCGAAACTTCATTTGGCAACCGTGGGTTTTATAAATAGAGAAAGATAAAGAATCAGCTTTATTTAGAGCCATATGTGGGTAGAACATCTCGTACCCATTGCTTTCATATAATAGACGCCAAAGTATACCCAACTTTAGAATTAATAATTATTTTTACTACTAATAATTACAAGGAGCTATTTTTCACATGACATGTTTTTTATAGTTACTTTTATATAAATAAATGTATCTATATTAATAAATGTCTAAATTGTAATTATTTTGTTAATAAAATATATGTTAAACTATTTCTTAGTATTTTTTGGCCCAGTCATTGACCTGAACATATTTTGTTAAGGAATTAAACAGTAATTACTTGATTGGGGTACACCTGTACCCCACGCGAACACTCAGTTGATACAAATAGCGCGACCACTGGATTTTTAAGAAATTAAAAAGGTAAATCAAACCATCTGTACATTTTTAATAAACCAAATTATGTTAAATGAAGTATCTGAAAACTAGATATAGCAGAATTTTCATGGAACACACACATTGATTTTAGGTTAATTTTTCCAGAAACTCTTCGGACTATGTCTTCAAATAATTACCTAAATTGAGTCCATCTAAATAGTAAAATCTTATATATTAATTCGCTAGGGAATTAATAATTTTTCGGCTCATTACTTCAATATTTTTCAAACAATTTTTACAAATGAAATGTAATTTTAAATGTTTTATACCGTACATATGAAAAAAATCTAAAATATCGTTATATTTTAAAAGTAATTTAATTTTAAAGGAAATTTTTTTAGAAACTATTCCTTAGTTTAGGAGAACCAGAATGTGTTCTCATTACAAATGTACAATTTTGAAGCCCAAACATTGTAATACCCCCGAATATATCAAACGTATCATTTCCTTCATTTAAGGTTGTTATAAAATATAAAGTCCTGAAATTGTCCATGTTGCAGTATTTATGTGGGAGAATTATAGTTTATAAACTTGCCCCCATCTATTTAACCATCTACATAAGCTCAAAACATAATCTACCGGTACAATATATATCAATTAAAGCTTAAATCTTGACACACTACACACATATTTTAAATATGCAATTTTGTTTCTTTAAATGTGTTAAATATTACAAATCATCGTTAATTACTCTATACCGTTGTATAGATTTTTATACCAATTTTCTATTTACAACTATCAGCTGATTTATGATTAGGGAAATCCCACTTCTTGCTTTTAATAAGTAGAGAGCTGATCATGGTTTTGACATATTTTCCTGTACAGTAAAAACAAATGTAAATTTGTTGAAGTAATTGTTATTAAAACTATACAATTGCTTTCATTTTCAAACTTAGAGATTTAATTAACTGGTAAACAAAATCTATTAACAATAAGACGACAAAATTAATATTTTTTTAAATATAATTATCTAATGTGGTTAAAATGCCTATATAAAACCTAAGCTATTTCATTAATGTTTAAAAGAAGTTACCGTAACAAAGCAAGGGATTACAAATAGTAATAAACTATTTCTAATGTAGTACTCATTCTATGTACAAATATCATAAACATTTAATTCATAAAAGACATCATCGTCATTAACTATCATACAAATTTTAAAACCGTTATTTTTTCAGTAGTTCAAAAGAAATTGTATGTGTTATGCCACACATTTTTTAATCATGAAATATAAAAACCAATCTTTAAAATTTATGACCAATTTATGACCAATCTTTAATTATAAATATTTAAATTATTATAATAAAATGCTTTTAAAATATTGCATTGCCTACGTTTTTTACAGCAGCAGTTGGAACCCCTTGAACTCCTGCAAGCCATATAGCCGAAACACAAAGAACTATACTCAACACTAACTGTGCCATCTGTAGACTATATGCACGGCCAAATATATTTCCGTTTTTATAACGATCTACAGTTTCAAATTTTAGAATAAAGTGACCTTGAAGACAGCGTAAATCATATTAAAGTGAGATAATATCAAGGTACAAAAACGAGTGTGGTGTTGTTACGATAAGAGTCGTGAATACAAAAACTTGTTATGTACCCGTAAAATTTGCATATGTAAGATTTCATAAATTATTGTCCTAGAATTTTAAGAGAATTAATTAATTTTTGTATTGTTAAATACCTAATTGTACAGCTAATATACAGAAAAATACTATATTATATTAGGACTGGAGCCAAACTAAATTGTATTTATATAAATTAATTAAATATTTGCAATTGAATCTTAATGATTATTAGCCTATGGAAAGTGGCAGCATAATTAAATTTATGTTGGCTAATAAATAACGAACAATTGTTTTTTCTAAAGTTTGAGATCACCTAATACTGAAAGAGGATCTGTAAAGTAAAACCGCTTCTTTAAAATATATAATTATAGTTTATTTTTTATTATGTATATTTACCCACAAATTGACACAAAAGTATAACTCCATGATCCATATTTCTTTACTATATTTTTAAAAATGAAGATTTCAATTAGGGACACACTTTTTGCAATGGATCACCAGTCAAGAATATGTAGTAATTACATGCATTCCTCTCATAGAGGGCGACTAATTCATTACTATATATGTCATAAATAAATGTACTTGCGTATTACTGCTCGCAGTCCTTTTATTGTTTCAAATTACTTGATGACTCACGTTTCGCTTCTCAATCAGGCATTGTCGAATCAATTAAATTCATAAAATAATATTCGCATTATTTCTAATATTGCACGTCATAATATTACATTTAGTTCTCACAATTCACGTCACATTAAAAAAGAAAGTAAGAAAAGCTTTATATAATATAGAGTGTTTGAAATGTCTGGAAACAGCTTAATATCTCAAAATGTACGAGTCTTATGAGATAGAAATAAAAACAGTTACAACCTCAACCTCAGTTACAACCTCAGTTACAGTCTCAACCATAAAAAAAACACTTTTTGGTGAGTTTGAAATTTTTGTCCGCCATCTTAGATCTGACAATCTTGGAATGAACTTCATTTGTTTAAATAGGAAGGTAGTTGTGTGATACATGATTTTAATGTAAAAGTTGATGAAACATACGATGGTCAATTCCGTTTTTAAGTTATCGTCGGTCAAATTAGTAAAAACGCAAAATTGAGGCTCAAAATAATCAAAGAAAAAACGCACCGCATATGACTATAAATATTGTACAACTTTAAAAGTTTCCTTTTAAAATGTGATAAAAAAATACGAATTGTAATTAATGGCATAAACTTTGATAATTAGCAATGAAATAACTTAGAAACAATAAGCTTTTTAGAGTTTGAAAAGCAAGTTTGCAAGACAACAAATACGTAATATGCTTTTAAATTTAATATTTTAGTTAAATAGAAAATAGTTATTAACAAAAATAAAATGACTAAGAAGAAGAAAATAACGTATTCCAAGTGAAATCACTTTTAAAGTAAATCAGCTGTAAGATACTAATAATTACTATATTATATTCTGCAATAAATGCTCAAATTGCTGTCCATTTACTGTTTGACAGTTCGCCAATCTAACGTAATATACGTTTACTACATGTCTTATCATATCAGGTTGGATTTTAGCACCTTCTTCGGTTATACGTCTTTTAAGTTCATCAATGTTTCTCGGTTTAGTTTTGTATACATTGTTTTTAAGATATCCCCAAAAGAAGTAGTCTAGAGAAGACAGATCTGGTGATTTGTCCGCCCATTCTATCGCACCTTTACGTATAATCCATTTGTTCGGTAAGGTATTATTTAAAATATGGCAAGCTCTAACATCATAGTTAGCTGGTGCCATCCTGCTAAAACCATAAGTTGTTAAGTTGTTGTTGATATAACTCTTGGATGCTTGGTATAATCCTGTTCATTAGCAGGTCTCAATAAACAGCACATGTAAGGTTTTGATCAACAAATAATGGTCCGAGAATACGATCATTGGCAATTCCTGCCCAGACGTTGACCTCTTCAGGATGCTGTGAGTGTGCTGCTTCTAACATCCAACGAGGATTATCGCCACTAAAGCATCGACAATTTTGTCTATTGATATTTCCATTCAACGCTTCCATGAATGTCGCTTTATCTGAGAAGATTACAGAGTTATAAAAATTTTAATCAGTCATACATTTGTCCATCATAGTCTCACAGTACTCAACACAACGATCATAATCATCTTCAATTAGTTCCTGAACTAAATGCATTTTAAAAGTATGATTTTTCTTTTATTGATTTTAGCCACTTTATGAACCGAATAAGTTCCAATTTCGTGAAAGTCGGCAGCTTTTCGAACTGAGATATTAGGGTTTTCTACAAATGTTTGTAACACTTCTAATTACTTATCATTGTTGGTGGCAGATTTTGCGGACACTGCGGACACGATCGCTTACATTACCTGTTTCTTGAATCCGTTTAACAGTCTTGGATACAGTAGACTTGGATATCCGATCTCTATTTGGAAATACAACATTTAATAAATTGCATATCTCATGCAATGGTCGAACTCGATCACCGTAATATCATCAACAAAGTAATTCGTTCTTTTTCATTTAAAGTAGGCATTGTTTGACATAAAATAAAACGTTGGCCTATAAATAAATTACAATAATTAGTAATAACAATTTACCATAATTCAGTACAAATTAATTCTTCATTTCGAAATAGCTTTTTTAATTAAAGATAGTTAATCACTATCATAATCCACAGTTCTAATAAGAAACCTAATGATGGTACAAAAACAACGACTTTACAACAGCTGTTCCATTGTTGAATGTTTTATTATAAACTATTAGCTGATTAAGGTTATAGGTATCTTACAGCTCATTTATTTTCAAAGTGATTTTACTTGATATTCGTCATTTTCTTCTTCTTAGTCATATTTACCTTAAGGGTCGGCTCTAGCTGTCGGCCATAATGCCTGACACTCCATAAGACCAATGGAAAATTATAATCCAAATTTTTCCTTTATTTTTGATCGGAAAATTATAAACGCTATGTCGTTTTAAAGCTATCGTCAATATGCATGCAAATGGCCTTTTCAAAACTAAGAAAAATAATTTTTTTTATATTTATTAACAATTTAAAACATTCATTTTTAATATTTTTTTATGTTGTCACTATTAATTATATCGCAAAATTCCAAGCCATTCACATGAAGAATTTCGTCCCCAAGAATTTGGTATTTTTTAAAAACGCTATTTGAACAATTGAGGGTTTTAAATGAATTTAGACTGAGCAATGTCCGCGTAACCTACCGCCGAAATCGCAGGTTGCTTTCTGTTTTACTAGAACCGACCCTTAAGACTATGAGAACTGGTAAAAAAATAATCAACCAAGTTTGTTGTAATCAAAGTAAAGCATTTCATGTTTTTAAAATTCTCAGATCATTTCAATGGAGTATTTTTAAAACCACAGCAGTTATTTTCTAAAGTTGACCAAAATGACCAAAAAAGGGGAAGAAAGTAAAAAGGTGATACATTTACCAACTCAAAGTTGTAATATTTAAATAAAAATACGAACATGAAATGTACTGTAAATTAATTACATTTAATAAGATTTTTATAGATAATTGCTACTTTATTATTTAATTAATTAATATTACCAGCTAGAGCAAACAACGAATATACCGTTTCATTTATCTTATGTTTAATCCAATTATTTTAGTTTATTTTGTTTAATCTAATGTATTGACGTACTGTCTCATTGGTTTGTTATGATTTTTGTGAAGTTTTAAGTTTATTTTGTACCTGAACTTTGTATTTCCAAATGATTGAGATACCTAGGGTATTAAAAGGTTCAATTATGAATATAATACAATAAAATTATATAATATCATGATTATATTTCCTGGTGCAATAATAATTTTTAACTAAGTTAAATAAAATTTCAGAACTAAATAAAATAGGTATTAAAAAATTGTTACAAATTGAGGTGCATAGAGTTTTAACTTTAAAAAAATAACTGCATTGTTAAATGGTGGCTAGGAATTTAACTAAAATCTGTTCGGCTATGAAAAAGCAAATAAAAGAGTTGTTCAACATACATTATAAAATAAGACAATCTAAAAGACAAAATAATATAAAGTTCAAAGTATATGTGCTTTTTCAAAGGATATAATTTATTAATAATAGACTAACCAACAATTTATGTGAAAACATGCATTTATATTATGCTAAACTCGAATTATTTTCATCTTTTGTTAAACTTAAATGTAAATTTTTGAAAATTTTAAGTCATTATTGGCTGTCATTTAATCATATCACCTAATATCAATTTACTTGAATTATTTTAATGTTAGATATAATACTGATACATATTTGACCTCAATTCAAAATATAGTTCATTTGTGGATTAAAAACACTATACACGTATGCAGGTATAACTTATCTGCTTACAATGGAAATATTTTATTATGAAAAAAAACTTACGTCTACAACTTCCATCCACACCTTGACTCCCGCAGCCAGTAGACCCATTTATGCACTATAACATATAAAAATACAATTTACTAAATATAAATATAGTCGGCAAAAATATTATGTCATATCATGTTATCAAAATATTGGTATGAAAAGAAGGTTTTACGGAAGAACTTGCATGGACCTCTGCAAAGAACAATTGAACAAAAATAACTTATATGCATATACATCGAGCTTTGTGTAACATTTAATTGACAACAATTACTCATATACTGGTTTCGAAACCAAAAAGACACCACTCCAATAAGGGATAAACTGAAGATGGCGTTTTGACTCGAAAACTAGTCTTAATAATTTGACAAAATAAGTAAATGAAGTTACATGACGAAGCTAAATAAGGTTATTTATTACTACACATACATTTCTTAATAATTTGACAAAATAAGTAAATGAAGTCACATGACGAAGCTAAATAAGGTTATTTATTACTACACATACATTTTTATAACAATATCTTAATATATAATACGTAATGTAATGAAAAATATCACAATCACAAAACTTATGCTTCAGTTTATGTAAAAAACAATATAGGCTATGTAGAAATTAAAAAATCTGGGCTAATATATATATACAAGCCGTAATTTTAGAGGGGGTTGGGGGGGGTCAAATTTACTAACAAAACCACCGAACGGATTTGAATGAAATTTAGTATGTAGCTTCCTCTAGGGCCCTAATTGCTCGCTAAGAAAGGTTATAAAAAAATACGAAATTTTATGTTGGGTTTGTGGGTGTCAAGTTAGGTACTAAAAATCCCCATATTTAACTTTGATTTGTCTCTCCGTGCAAAGCCGGAGGGTGGCAGCTAGTATGTTATATGGATTAGTTTGTTCAAGCTCTTTATATTTAGCAGCATTAGTTGTTTAAAGCGTCTTCTATGTGAAATGTATATTTATAGATTCGTTATTAGGTTTTGTGATTTATTATGCCATTAATTTATTTATCAGAGATTTGTAACAAAATGAAGATATTTTTTAGATGTGTTTGTAGTGCGTTAAAATATATCAGCAAACTTTCTAAAATAATGATGCATATATATATATTTAAAGGCTATTTATATATTTCTCGTACATTAAGTGCCCTATTTGATTGCATCTTTTCAGGTAAAATACATGTTTGTACGTAATCATTATTGATATGTAATTACATAATAGCTATATAACTTTACCAACAGGATAAAAAAAATACATAAATCAACTTAGTATCCCTACTATTTTGCTGCAATAAAACTATTTACCTAGAATAATTGGAGCTTCTCAATTTGGTGGGCTACGTGCTCTGTTGATATTGTAACACTAAGATTAAATAGATTTTTATTCGAAGACTCTAATATACGAATATAACACATTTAACACATTTATGTTTCTAAGAACTTTCATAGCTCAGTAAATTTCATTTCAAAGTCTTCGGTAGCTTTAAAGGTCTTCAAGAGGTGGGATTACACAAACATTTTTACTTGTTTAAAGCATATAAAGCCAAACTTCTAATGAAACATTGAAACTCTGTTAAGACGTCACTACGCTACATCAGTAAAAGATGTATGGACTCGGAAGGAAGATGTTTATGTAAACTTGTAATTAAACAAACTTTCTTAACTATAATTATTTACATTTTCTTAATTAATTTTAACTCACGATTTCATCACAGTATATCCTAAATAGCATAACATACAAAAGTTAGTTAAACTAAAAAATATATCCATAAGTTATAAAAAAGTTTATTATGTGTAATTATTTCACTTATCGTTTGGGTCAATCAAATGTTTTATTACCAGCAGTAATACACTAGCATGTCATTTAAAATTACGTTTACATATTTAATTGCAATTTTTCTAATACTAAAACAAATTTCATACCTTCAGTGTGAGTATTTTCATAATTTTGAACTGTCAAAAGTTTCTGCATTCGTGCCTTCATCCGTTTGAGTAAAACATAGTATTGTTTTTTGTTTTTTTCAAAACTTATTTCTTTCGTATTTTAAATGATACATTTATTTATAAATTTATTTGTATACTTGTATTTAAATTTCCAACGTTTATAAAGTTTCAAAAGCTTCTTAATTACCTCCTCTGAATATTTTAATATATCCATCTGTATTTTGTATGAAATATGAAAGATTCTAAACAGTAAGTTGTATTTTGATACACTTCAAACTAACGCTAACAGCACGATCTATACGCCGGCCACAAAACTAACTCCTACTTGAGTTTATTTTTTGAGTTGAATTCCATAATTTATTTTGGATTTTCCGATTTTGTCCGTTTTATATTTGGATTTAAGTTACGTTTTGAATAAATGAGGTAGTTTCAAATAAATATGTATTTAATATACTCTAATTTAAATATATAACAAAATAGTTTTCTTTTAAAATATAATAGAACTCTAAAAGTAAATACGTACCTATTATAAAAAAAAATTATGTTTTTTGACTTATAAGCTTGTAATATATGCCGGTGAGGAATATAAAATCGAGTTTGTGACAAATAAAACAATTAAAAGTAAACAATAAAAATTTTTAGTGGTAATGTTGTTCGAAAGCTATTGGTAACTGAACAAAATTGTTGGCATATTTATTTTTTACTATCGAAATAAGTTTATTTTTTATTCTCTTAAGTACATTGGAAATATACCACATTTGATCAACAAAGCATTCGTTAGTCAAGCATAAAATAAATTAATCAGAGTTACTGAATTAAACATTGATAAATTGTAATTGGTCTGAACTGTAATTTCAGTACATATATCATAAATAGCTTTGTATGTACTGGCATAGATCATGAATCCAAATACAATGGTACTGGTGACAATATTACTGCCTCTGGATTGGTCAAACAGATTGAACAATCTCTCAAAAGTTCTCATCTAGATCATATGAGAATATGTTTACAAATAGTTGGTGAAAAAATGTGTATGTAAATTATTGGAATTTCTACAAAGATGGTTCAAATTTTATAAACCCAACCATTTTAGAATTACTTACAGTCGGCACGTATTAGTATACTGATTGTTGGAAATTTCAGGATACACTCAGATATATCTCGAAAGAGCTTCATATCAAGAAGAAAAAGGTAAACTGTAATAATTTCATAAAATTGCGGCATAAAGGTCTAATTCTAAATCAAGTAGGCCTAACCCAATGATGTCAAGTGACCGAAAACCGTGCAAAATGTGGACGTTTAGTCCCTTAAAAGATTTATAAAGTTTAGCATTGTCAACGTTTTTGTTCAACACATTGAGCTACGTTAGTGGAGTGTTCAGACAATTTCTACATCTTTTATAATATTCACTGTACTGGAGTATAATAGATGTATTATAATTGTAGAAAAATTAACACTGTATATTACTATCATACATTAAAACCTATAAGAGATATACATTGATTTTAAAAGAAATTATTGTATTGACACACGAAAAATACTAATAGCAAAAATGTATGTATTTTTGCAAAATTGTATGTATATTTTACTATCAAAATAAATTTTTTATTATTCTCTTAAGTGCATTGGAAGTATACCACCTTTGATCAACATATAATTAATTAGTCTAACATAAAATAATTTAATCAGCCTTACTGAATTAAACATGGACAAATAGAAAATGTTTTGTCTGAACTGTTGTATCAATACACACAAGCAGCACTATACTGGAGACAATATTACTGCCTCTGGATTGGTAAAATGTTTCTAATGTACTCCGAGAGATCGAGCGTGGATTCAGCGGTCGGAGTTTTCCTCGTGGTTGAAGAAATTACAGATTTGTGGCCTTCAAAGCGACAGATTTGAATACGTCTCGATATATTCTTCAAAGAATATAATTTGTTATGCCTATGTTTGAGATATAGCTTATTTAAGTCAGTAAAAATAAACTAACCTGTTAAAATAATCCACTTCATCAGGATTTTAGTATACGTTTTGAATATATTCGTTTTAAATAATCTCATAAAAGTTCTCATCTAGATCTTATGAGCATATGTTTGTAAATAGGTGGTATCAAATTGTTTGTGTAAATTACTGGAATTTCTACAAATATTGGTCAAATTTTATAAATCCAACCATTTTGTAGGTACTTGTAAGAGAATACACCCACCACTTATTAGAATAAAGGTTGTAGAGATGTCAAGATACACTCAGGTTATTTCGAACGAACTTTATATCAAGAAAGAAATGGTAAACTTTATTAATTTCATAAGGTTACACATTAAAATTGCGGCCAAATACGTTTATATCAGTCTTTAAATAGACAAATTCGAAAAGAAGTCCCCCAATAATATCAAATAACCGAAAACCGTGCAAAATATACGCGTTTAATACTTTAGAAGATTTATAAAATTTAGTATTTTCAACTTTTTTGTTCTAGATATTACTAAGGGTGTGTTCAGATATTTTCTAAATCTGGTATAATATTCACTGTACCGGCGTATAGGTGTATTATAAAGGTCGAAAAATGACACTGTATAATACATTAGGACCTATAAGAGATAACCAGATAAATATCTGAAGATGACCCATATACGCTGCTTTAAGAATAATATATTGTATTGACACATGAAAAATACTAATAACCCAAAAATGTCAATATAATAATATAATTTGTAATAACAATTTATAGAATGTCTTAATATCCAATTATTTATAAAAATGTGAAACTAACAATCCATCATCATAAACCAACTTTAACACATAAATTTAAAGTTAAGCTTTGACTCAGTCATCGCTGTCTTATTTAACGTTCAAATAAACATTTATCATCAATTATTAAATAAAAAAACTCTAAAATACAAATACTTCACTTTGTATGTAAATACATTTTTCAGTTATTTATCGAACTTAAGTCCATAATTTGTACGTAAAATGATATACTGTATTGAAATTTTTGAAGTCACATTGTATATCTATATATATAAAATCGAAATACCACTGACTCACTGATGATCACTACATCTCAAAAACGACAAAACATATTAACTTAGACTTTACATAGTGCTTATACTTTAGATGTGCAATGAGACGGAATTTTAAAATATTTTGCGTTTAAGGTTATTAAAACGTAAAAAGCGTTAGGAACATAGAAAAAATCCAAATACCACTGACTCACTATTCATCACTATTTCTCGAAAACGACAAAACATA
>JAGFPH010000070.1:448865-465238 GCA_018207615.1 Philaenus spumarius
TATTTCTCGAAAACGACAAAACATATTAACTTGAGACTTAACATAGTCGTTCCCCTTATGCTCTAGTTGTGCAATAAGACGGGATTTTAAGATATTTTGCGTTTAAGGTTATTAAAAATAAAATGCAGTAGAAAGGAGGTTCTTTAAATAAGCATATAAAAAGGCTGTCCTTCGACAGGGATTAATAAAACTAAAAGATGAGTATTTTATACACTTAAGCTAAGAAAGTAGTATATAGTGTAAATAGCGTATTAACAAAGAATATACGGGATGCCTTTGAAATTGATATTTTTTGTTATCGAACTTAACCTGTAGCGATGCACGGGCACCCAACTAGTATAATATATAACAGTATGTTATAAATAAAACTATACAAACAAATTTTGTACAATAACTATAAAGAAATTATTTCAAGTTGATACTTTAGGTGGTTTATAATAAATGTTTAAACATATCGGATTGTTGGTACATATTTTGTACCCTAAAATATCTTATAAAAAGTAAAAAATCGATATACACATCATATTTTGTTATTTTAACTTTATTTTAAAACAACATAATGATATCTAATAAATTAAATGTAATTATGGTTATGAGCCAAGTAGGACTATGACATTATTGAGTAGAACTTATACAATTAATTATTACTGTCAATACAATTTTGAGCTTCGTCTTACAGAAGTCGAAGCACATTATCAAAAATGTTTCTTGATTGCCAGTTTAATTTCCTATTTTTATCTTTTCTATGTGTGGGAGACGATAGGTATTAGGCTACACAAAACTGGTAAGATGAGGTGCTCTAAACATAAACTTGTAGCTGGGATAATGCTAAGTATTGATAATAAAATGAGTCATTAAAGTTTAAGATGTTTTGAAACACTTGGATTTTAGTCAAGCATTTAAAACTATTCAATTATTAAATGAAATTTTCCTTCTTAAATTTTATGTAGTTTCTGGGTAATCCCCATACATATCTGGTGAGACGTAGTAAGTACAATTCGGAAATATCCAATAGATCTAGTTGATTAAATAATAACATCGCAAGGGGATTATAATGCTCTCGTACAACTGTCATTAGGTCAACTAAAGTCTACAATTGCTTTTGAAACTAACCACAGCTAATAATATGAATTTACGTCTTCTTACCTACAGATGGATTGCTTTTCAAAGCAAATTTTAAATCGCTGTTTATAAAAAAATAACAATTTCTGGAGTAGAAAAGTTTACATAGGCCTATTTATCCGGTTTTTCTATTTCACTTATCTTACTGATTCATAGAAACACTATACTTCATAAGTAACACATAACAATAACTGATGAGTTAAGTGTCTATTTTTATTCTTGGTTAGACCACTAATATTTACTTCCGCCGCGTACCAGTACACCAAGCAAATCAAAGTTTAACTAAATAATTAGGTTTTAGCAGACCTTTGATTCAACTATCCTCAAGCGATGGAAGCAGATCTTCTAAAATGAATTTCAATAAACCTCTTTCAAGGAACTGCTCTATGCTATTGAAACCAATGTTGGCCATGTTCTTCTTAATACCCTACTTGGACAACTGTAATTCCTCATCGCTTCTAAATACAACAGATTCTCATGAAGAACTACCTCATTCTACAAAGCTAAAGAATAAAATTAAAATAACACTTTTGTAGTACATCAATCCCTGACCATTATCTAACTAATCTATACTTGTTAAACGCACGTTTATTTTTTTAAGTCCCTTGAGACAAAGTTTGAAAATCAACTTCAATTCGGAGAAAAATATCTATACTAATATTATAAAGAGGTAAAGTTTGTTTTTTTTTGTTTGTTTGTATGTAGGGGGTAATTTCTGGAACTACTGAAACGATTGAAAAAATAGTTTTACTAATAAAAAGCAACACTATTCCTGAGTAACATAGGCTATAATTCATTTCAATAAAAACATTTTTGTATTTCAATACTTGTAAATTTAGTCGGAAAAAATTCTTAGGTTAGGCCTAAACTGATAAATCAACACATGTATTACTATAGCAACCAATTGAATAAAATAACAGATAACAGCTGTTCGCTATAATATTTCCATTAACAGATAATTTCAATCTTTGTATTTCTAACTTTTACGTAAAGTTTTTATTAATTAAAGTGTAGACCTGAGCTTTAAAGGTTCTTTTAAACTTTATTATAACTTATGTTATAAAATATACGAAATAATTTGATATGAACATTTAACATTTTTACCGTCTTAGCTTAGGGGTTATTATTAATCCTACACCATTATTTTAAAGAAAACATAACATGATTATATGTACAGAAGGTTCCAACGGGGTTGGCATGCGGAGCACGCAGGGGTTTCCCTTAGTTTTTTATAAAAAAAAGATTTCACACAAAGATCAAATAAATGCACCTCCTTTCCTCATTCAGACAAACTTACGTAATGTATTTATACAGCTTCATTCTGTCTTTAAAGTTGATAAAGTTAGAGTTGAGTTTGTTAGCATCCTCAGCTCCTCTAGTAAGATTTTCCTTAACCATGTCTTACATCAAGCTAGTAAATTACAATAGAATGAAATATAAGATATTATTCTTATTTTTCTACTTCCCATATTTTAAATTAAAAATATGTTCTTCCATACTGCAAATCATGATGAATGCCAAATCATCAAACTAATATACTGGATATAATTCATGTCATAACCATTAGACGGGTTTTACTTGACCACAGTAACTTATGGAATGAAACCTTCTACATCCATTGCTCATCGTGTTTTACAACAGTTATTCACAATTAATACATCACTGTTTTAACATATGTAGGATACTTATCAAACAGAATACACGGGTTACGTCTTTACAATCTAACAATATTTAAATTCTAATAATGAGTTGTTACTTTGTATAATTCTATTTTTTTAATTTATTATTGTTATTGTTTTTGGTTTTTTTTTTATACGATCACCATGCCATTTAAATAACGCTGCGAATATTAAAGCAACTATTTAGATCCTTCTCAGCTTGCATATATTATTTTAAATATTAAGTTATAGCATTTTTTTATTATAATACATTATTTACGAAATAAAATTTCGTCTAGAATACAGTTTAATACAAGCAATTCAGAGGGTCCTCAGAAGCTACGACATACTTCAATTTTTAGTAAATGGTTGGTGATATCTATACCTTGTTCACCGAGAGTATAAAGTGAGACACCACCCTACAATGGCTGACGTTAGGGATTTGGGCCAATTAGGAAAACGAACTGCACTTGTGGGACGGGGGACTCTGCGTATGATTCACATGAGTTCTTAGTAAATAAGCATTCTCTTCACTAGAAAAAACAAAAACAAAAAAAAACAACCTAACGTTCAAGTTTGTCTCTGCGGTAGGTCCGCGTGTGACTCAGTCTTTCCGGCCCATAAATATTGTAGGGAGAGGTGCTTCACTTTAAACTCTCTTTGAACAAGGTATAGTCAACATTTTACTAATTGTGGTCGTGAGGAAAAATACTATTTATAAATAACACCATCAGCAATTCAATTTCGATTTTGTATGGAACGAAAAAAACGTGTAAATTATTTACTTTACAATCATCACCTTTATCATCTTGTGCTTTTATTCCATATAAACAAATCCTTCACAAAAATAAAACTCATAACATAGTACTTACATACATTTTTTAATTTTTTATTACTATTAGTTCAATGAGTTTATAATAATTAGTTATTTTTAGAGGACTCTATTTCTTAATAATAATTAAGTGCCTATAGTTTTGGTAGACGTATCTTGCAGCTGTAGACTGAGCGATTTTTGAAGTGTCTATATTTAGTCAACGAATGCCCAAAAGGGGTTCTAGAAGGAAAGTCAATAAGCGGAAAGACCAACTATGGTACAACTTTTTTATAACAAACTAAAAGTCATTGACCCTAGGGGTGGCGGAAGAGGGGGAGGGTTTTAAAGGTCCCATTTTTTGATTTTTTGCCTATATATCAGTAGGGGTTGGTCCTAAAAAAAACATACGTATACAAAATTAAAGCTGACAAAATTCTCATAAATTAATTATGTTATTTGCCTTTCGTTAAATCTAGTTGTAAGGTTTTGTGACTAAACTAATATGATTACATAATATGATTTAGTAATTAGAGAATCGGAATTATAATAGTAAAAAGGGAAATAATTTCTCATCAGAGTTAATTACGGAATTTAAACACACTTAAATACACACAAAATAAATACACTTGCAGTACTGAACGTTGTTAAGAGAAGTACAAATTAAAAGAACAAATAACGGAAAACGTAACATGGTTATAAAAGTTCAAAATTCATGTGATCTTTATGCAGAAAACAAATCGTTGAATCAAAAATAGAGGTTAAATACGAATTACATTATTAAGTCATTATTTTATAATATTGCATGGATTGATTTTCATTACCAATTAACAAGGGGAAATAATTCTCACTGTAATTTATTTTTAGAGTCTACAACAGGTTTTGAAAAAATTAACATCATTGGATAATATAGTCAGATTTTATTTTTGAGAGTGTACATTATCCAAATAAACGAATTTCAAGTTATTTAAGCTACACTGTTTACTATAGAAACAAGTTGGACTTATTGGCCAAAATGGACAATGAGTATATGTAAATTACATAAATTCAGGTTTACTTAATTTTGATGGTGTACAAATGTGTCTATTTAGAAGACAGTTATTGCTGTCGCAAGCTTTTTAATACTGTTTGTTAATACACTCTGCTTTGGTAGTTGGACATGATAGCTCTGTACACGTAGTAACAGGAACATTTATACAAATGTCTTTGCAACGTGTTCTTGCGCATGGATCTTCTTCGGTATTCGGAACACACTTTCCTATTGGTCGAGGGCATGGTGCAACTGTACAGTTTTGTGGGAAAGACTGACATGTAGTATTCGCACTACAACGAATTGTAGCACAAGGCGTAAGTACACATTCTGAAACTTTTGGATCGTTCTCTGTCTGTGTGCACACATACCCTGGTTCACAAACAGTGCCTTCACAAAGATTTGGGTTTGGTGGTACACATACTGCCACGGTAGGATCATTAGCACTTGTTATGCAGGCGTATCCTCTTGAACAAGTTGTAAATGAGCACGGGTTTATTAGTAAACATCTAGGATTTGTTGGGCAATCTGATCCAATACATACTTCTGGATCGAAATAGCAATTGTATCCAGGCTCACAGGTTACATTTACGCAAGGGTTTTTTACGCAATCCGCAACCGTCGGGTTATTAACATTTGGGACGCAATCGTATCCGTCCTCGCAATTTATGGTGTCACATGGATTCTTTGGTACACATTGAGCGATAGGTGGACAAGGTGCTCTTATACATTGTACATTTACATTTACACAAGTGTATCCAGAGTCACAGGTAACGTTGTTACATGGGTTTGATGGTACACATTGTGCCATGGTAGGATCGTTTTCATTTGGGGTGCATTCTTGTCCTATTGGACAACTTGTATTTGAACACGGATTTATTGGTAAACATTCGGTTATGTATGGAGGACATGGTGGCACATAACAATTTATAGTTACTTTTTGGCACAAGTAGCCAGGTTTACAAGTTACCTTTTCACAAGGGTCTCTCGGTATGCAATCAACAGATGTTTTATTGGATTTTTTCGGTTTGCAATCGTATCCTTTCGGACAAGTTGTATGTGCGCAATGATTAATTGGTACACATCTGGGTCTTGATCGTCGGCATCCTGGTCCCCTGCATCTATAAGAACGAATAGACTGGCAAGTATAACCTGGTTTGCAATTAATAGTTGCACAGGATTTGAATGGTTTAACTGGTTTGGAGATCTTTGGCACACATTTTGGAGGAGGAGCTTTGCAAGTAGAACCTTCCAAACAATTAACTTCTATAGTAAGACATATTTCATTAGCTTTGCAGGTACGTTTTCCACACTTTTCTCCAATCGGTGTGATGGGAAGCTTTTTACGAGGAAAGCATTTTGGTGGTGGAACTTGGCAAACAACACCTTCTTTGCATTTAACTAGTGGATATTCGCATATTTCATCTGGGCGACAGGTCACGTTTCCACATTTATCCCCACCTTCAGTTACTGTAAAATAAAACTTTGATTATTAGTTGAAACTTAAGGCTAAAAAGCATCAAATTGGAAACGTTCAAAACATTGTTTATATGTTAATTACAATCCAATAGTCTGTTAGTAAAGCAATTGTCACACAATGGGACTATATTATTCTCTACTGCTAAATGTCCAACGAAATATCTAAATCAAGTATACGTGACTCGCCTTTTACAACAATCGACTACTTGCAGCTTTTGCTCTAATTTCAAGCAAAGTCTCGTCATGTGTCTTGGACTTTATCGACAGTATACTAGGTAATCGTAATATTTATTCAGTATATTACACGTTTTTAAATTTAGTTTTTAGTATGTTGCTTTACTTTCAAACATGAGTTTAGAAGTTTTTGTGTAATTTAAAGAATTTGTATTCATATACAACATTGTACATAAGTTGTTGTATCATATCTGCGGTATTTGAACAAGTCAACCATTTTACACTCTCGTGATTTAATTACATAATCCTATTAATTTTCAGCTAAAGTCCAATGCTTAAAATTTTAAGTGTGAATAGATTTATACTTTACAAAAGTAAAAATTAAACACATTTTAGGCATCAAATAAACTAAACAAAATTTAGTAAATAGATCTATCACGTTTTCAAAATTTGTTATTTTGATTTAGTATATGAACTATGTAAAGCTAAAGACTGTTTGATAAATAATTCCACGATATGCTCTAGCACTGTTAATGCCAGCATTGATTACATTGTCTGTAGCTAAATACTTGTATACAAATTATTTTCTTACAAGACATTATCTCAACTTATAGTCCAAAAAGCGACGGCCAAAAACCACAACAATTTAACTCATGATTTATTCAAAACATTTAGTTTTTTAAAAGCCAATTTGTTTAAACGTTGTTGTATTAATAAACCAATTTAATATATTTATTGAATTATTTATATATATATTTCGAATTTATTGCAGTATAATTATTGAAAATGAAGAGAAACCCAAAGCAACTAATATAATTTTTTTAAATCTGTTGCTAAAAACTTGTAATTTCAAATTTAATAAAAAACTGTTTTTTTAACGAAGCAAGGTAATTATAACAAAAGTTGCATAATTTTAACAATCTTCAAAGTATGATTTTTCCTTTTTTAATTACTGTATATTTATTTCAAATAATGGAGGAAGTAGAGATAATATTCGTGAGGTCGATTTAAGAGGTGTAAAATTAGGTATTTATTGCTTGGATGTTTTAGCTGTTTCATTAAGTTTATAAAGTAGTTTAATAAATCGTTTATATCTCGCACGGTTAATTTATACCTATAAACAAGCGTTTTATATGTACACTACTGTATTTAGACTGATTTTACGGATTTAAATATTAATCTCCAATATTTAAGAAACTATTGAATACAAATAGTTTGTTTCGGTTTTGCAAGTCTTGTATTATCTTCCATTGAAGTATTAATTTTTGTGAAACTTAAAATGACTACAATTTGTAAACAAATAATTAATTAATATCATTTTGTGTAACATGTACAAGACATACAAAACGGGAACAATGTAGTTAAAATCTAAAACAAAAAATTGTTTGTTATAAAAGTGCATTCAAAATAACTAAAAAATTGCAGTCAAATAGTAATCAATTAAAATGTTGTACAAAGAAAATCTTTGTGTGTTATTGTCTTTAATTAAAATGTGTTTACTAAAGACTTCTTATTAAAAGTTTACTACCGATTGTATTGACGGTTGATTCTTCGCTTATAATTAAAAATAAAGGATACATAATATGTATGACTATCCGCGTACCGCACAAATATTAAAATATATATTATCTTTTGTAATACTTACTGTTACGATCTTCTTCAACCACGGAGCAAGTAAAATCATCTAAACACTGCAAAAATAATAATCATGTATTTACCCAATATATTGTGCATAAGAAATGTTTATGAATATTCAATAAATACTATTTTTGTTGTAAGTATAAAGCATAATATTTTGCCTTTAAGATAATCTAAGATATAATCAAAATTTACGTCGAATTATAAACTTTTATAATTATTAAGAGTTTGAGCAATTAGCATGATACTAAAACTACACAACTAAAGACTTCAAGGGTAGGTAGTTGTATCGTTACAAAGAACGATTTATTTATTAAAGTTTAAACTTTGCTTATTATGAAAATGGGTAAATATAAATCACATTACGTCTGACTATTTTAGTGCCTTTTAACAAATGCCATTGGGCGTTACTCTAGAGTTTTTTTTTTTTTTTTTTATTTTGTAAGGTTACCACTGTCATCCTGTAATAGTTACAGATGTAATAACACAGACTTTATGTAAATCTCTTTACTGCTTAAGTGTCTCACATCTATTGTTTTAATTTATCTTTAACGTATTAATCAGGTTAAAATAAACCCAAACTTTGGATTTAATTAAATTTATTACTTTTCTATCACTGATCTGCTTTTGTATTTAACGCATGGTGAAACCCATGTTACCTATGCAGCGATGGTTAAGAGGGGGCCGTGTTACCCTGCGTAAATCATGATCCACGCAAAATCGAATAATGCTCCCATTGTTTTACTAAAGTTTTAAAATTAAAAACGATACGAAGTGTCAAATATTTATCGTAGTTTTTTAAATTAAAAACGAGCCCATCCACTTTGTTTACAGATTGCTATACTTTACAGATCAGTTTGTACAAAAAAGTTGTATTTTAGAAACACAAAACAGTGCCTTCCAAATATTTTTCCCATTTTAATTGAATATTTACACATTTTAATACAATTTATTTCAGACCTAATGTAATAAATTTGATGGCCTTTCTCGCAAAACTTTGTACATGTTGAACTAAGTCATTGAGCATAAACTTTCATTCATAAAATAAAAAAACTTTATGTTAACAAGTTTTAATTTTTAGTTTTTGTCAATTGTTTAACCTACCGCGTCGGTTTTCAATATATTTTTATTATAATTATAACTTTTTTCAAATATTTTATTCTTGCGTTTTATATATGATATATTAAAAATATATTTGCTTTTAATGATATTCTAATTATGTGGATCTGAAACAGTTAATTATAATATATTTGTTAAACTAAGGTGTGTAAGAAATGTAATAATATTAAAAATTCGATTTGATTCAAACAAAAGTATTATTAAAGTTATACTTAACTCATTTTTAATTTTGGTTATATGCGAGTACTTGATATTTATATAGATACATAATAATTTTAAATGCCTTACGAGTTTTAGATAATAATATTATTAAATTTATATCACCAAATAGAACCTGAAATAAAGTAATATATCGTAACATTCAATAGAGATTATTAGGTATATTTATTTCAATAAATGAAATATCTATGTTCAGAAACAAGTTTTATCATAATTCATTTATGTGTATGTTTAAATGTTTCGAATTATGGTGTTACAAATTACATTTTCTAAAAACATTTTGCTTTTTTCAGAACTTAGGTAGAATAATATAAATAAAGATATCATCATTAACAAAATCCTAATATTATCGTACTAATCAGAAACCCTTTTTAATATTGTTTTGCTTGTTATTAATTAGAATAAAATATATGAATCATGAAGTATTACCACAGTAAAAAGAAGTTCAAATTCGTTATTTATTTTAATGACATTTTTTTAAATTCAGTTTGTATTATATTTAATTAGATTTTATCTATAAAAAATATCAGCAATTTAAAAAAAGAATGCTTTTATTAAACTTTACCTTAACAATCAACGAAGTGTAATTTATTCATATTGATCACTATTTTCACTATAGTATGAACATTTTGTCATAGGCATTTTATTTAAAGAAATGTTTTGATCTGATATGCAGGTAAATTTGTAACTGGCTCCACAACTGATTGGCATTAATTCAGTTCATTGCAAATGGGTTGAGAGTGAAAACGCGCCTCGGCGTGATAACATGGGGAAATTATACCCCTCAATCTAGAGGGTAGAATACTTCGACCAATGACTATTAAGTTTGTAGTCATTGCTTTGACCCAGTTACCCTATTTTTAACTGACTCTCTCAAAAAAGGATACATGTTTCATAAAAAAATTTAATGTTTAGTATAAAATTGTAAATGTATATTTCTTTAATTTGTTATTGGCTTACACTATTTAGCACATGTGTTAGTTATATCTACGTATCCGTTTGTTTATTGTGTTGGAAGAAAATATATAGTTTACTTATTTAATCAAATATTATTATGTAGGCCTATACATCGTGGTAATTCTTTTACAAACCTTTAAATTAAACTGCGTTAATTTCTTCAATAACTTCTGATACATTCTCAATTTTGTAAATACAAATATATTGTGACAAAACTTAATGTGATAAGTCATGTAGGTTTTCTTAAAAAATCAGGCATTATTCAAAGAACAAAAAATTATAAATGTTTAAATAACTTACTTTATTCGGCTATATAGCCCACGATTACATTTGGAAGAAAAAAACCACAAACAATACCGGCCAGTCTCAAAACACAACATAGTACCGGATACCAAATGCTTAAACATTTAAGAAGAGAAGACAACCATATGTTTTTAAGCAGGACTGAATTTGACATTAAATTTTAATTTTCAAAATGCTCTCAATTAAAGTTTTGCCTCAGGCCCTTAAATCTATGCCCTCATAAAATGTAAGCATTCGTTCTTACTATAATTGTAATCATCAAGTTTTAATATAATTTATATGTTTTGTGAGTGTTTAATTTCCAATATTTCCAAAGAAGAACAGATTATGAATTTATTTAATGACATATCCGGACATCCCGTTACAACACTTTAGCTTAATATAACCTCTTCCCAAACCATAAATCATTTAAAAGTCAAGACAAATATGATCCCTGCCCATATATTATTCATTAGTGAGCCAATAAAAAGTCAATTTAGTTTGTATGTTGTTAATTTTAAAACTGTCCTCGCGTATAAATGAATATCCATAAAAAAAATTATTATGTTTTGTAAATGTTTAGTAAAGAATGGGATTAAAGAGTAACTCATTTAAAAAGCAGACAACCAATCTTCTCTTGCAGAGCTAAGCTTTAAATCTGTAACGCAATTTATACGTTGTTCCTACAATAAATTAAAACTCGTAAAAAGCAATTAGTAGATGGGCATAGAACTATGCGAAAATTTTAACCTGTTCCATTTTAAAAGACTCCAGGTCAAGTGTAAAACAATATCCCAAATTTGAATAATTTAAATTCTAGGTAAATGTACCGATTTTTGTATTTTTTCTAAAATTCTAAATGTCTAGTCATCTTTCACTTGGAAGTAACACAGTTTATAGGTTGTCATTACTAGTTTTTTGTTGTTGATAGGGTGGTGAGGATTTTGCAGCTTTCAAAATATTTAAATCTTTTTATCCTCTCTGATTAGAACACATATTATTATACCAAAACGAATAAATATACATATTGAAATTTGCATCTATAGTTATTTAGATTTAACATAAATTCCCTGAATATCAAGTATACTTAATGAGTCAAAAACGAATTGATGTATAAAAGATTAAATAACATAGTGTTCAAAGATTTTCTAAATATCATGCTAAAATAATTTCATATTCTTATTTCGAATTCAATTTTATGATTTTTTATTCTTATTGCACTAAATACATTTTTTTAGTGATCAATAACACAATGTGAAATATGATCACCATGGTTACTTTAAAATATATTTTAAAAACTTTGCACTATGTATATTTGGACTTCAATCTTAATAGATCATGTGTTACGAATTGATGGGGTGTGTATTAAAAGATATATATTAGTTATATTCAGTATTAGAGTTAGCATGTTTAGTGTAAAGATATTACTTTGCGTAAGACAGATAGAGGTAAACAAGGAAGCATAATAAGGAAGGATGAGCTTGGCGGAAGTGTTTTTGTGTTGCACGTAGGAACAGTATAGTTTGTCAACCCGGAAGTTAGATGGGTTATGTAAGCATAACCCTAATCTAGATTCCAGGCCAGTCTGTTAAGTGTGGGGCCGGAAAGCTAGGCCAGTTAGCTAGGGACGTTTGGCCGGGACTTGGCCAAGTATTGTGATTGAGAAGCTACGGGTTGGAAGCTGGACAGCAAGAGACAAGTCATCACTACGAGAAGTCTACACGAGGGTGAAGGACGAAACCGGTTCTGCAATAGAAAGAGATTTGAGTGAGTAACAGAATACTAATACTTAGTCTGTCGATATCACATTGAGTTTGGAGTCAAATGTTTAACGGGAAAGTTTAATTAAAGTAAATTCAGTAGCTTTGTTTACCGAGTTCTTGTTTCAGTCTGTCATACGAAAGTAGTATCTAGTAAAGGAAATGTATGTAGATCATAAGAATAGGCTAATGTATCAAATCAAATGTACCTGTATAATTGCAAGGGCTTGCGAATAAAGCAATGTTAAAATAAGTATTACCACTGAACCACACTGATGCATTGTTTTTATTGATCTGTCCCTTTGTTACTAACATAGTAAAGTATTGTTCGAACCCGGGTAATAAGGGTAGCTATTTCTACCCCTAACACATGTTAAAAGTTCAGGTCAAAATCTATTAAACGCTGATTGTTACGATCTTTTGTTTTAACTAAAAATATAAGCTGAGATCAAATTTTTACGAAACCTTTTCCTTAATTTGTGTATATTGATTATTATCTTTTCACTATTTGTGGTCACTATAAACATAATTTTCATTACCTGGAATTTCATTTATTAAGTTTGGTGTAAACCTAACCAAAAACTTCAATTTAATTATAATGGATTATTAAAACAATTTTTATACATAGACCTATTCAAAGTTTTTATACAAATTGCGAATTTTGCTGTTTTTAATAATGAAATCCTCAATGAGCTTTCAAAAGTATAAAATAATAGCAAAATTAAATGATTTTCGAAAGCTTTATAATTTTAGTACACAATTTTATTTCAAGAATTTTGATTGATTGTCGGAGCATCTAACAATGTTTATAAGCCCATAAGATGTTGTAAGTGACTAATGGTATTGAGCAGTTTTTTATTGTATTTAAAATAAAATACGATAGACCTCTTATCAATAAAATGTCAATAGTAAATAAAGTAGGTCTATGTAAAATTTAAAACTAACATAGTATAAAATAAATGTTACAAAGAGGTAAAGTTTCATTTACAACTTCGGGTAATTGCCCTATTATATATGAAGGCCTGAGAAGCCAAGGGGTATAAGTTTAGTGAAGTTAGTTTTGAGTAAACTCACTTTAAATTTAAACTGTTATAATCAAATCCAGGTAAAACCATGATCACTAAAACTGGTATACTTTTAATTGCTTGGTTCTAGACTAACATAATAACAAAGATTAATTTGATATTCATCCTCTTATTCTTTGCTATCAGCCAATATTTGATAAAAGTTGTCACTTGTACCCGTGGGCTGTTAACACGTTCAATGATAAGGACGCACAAGTGAGCTTGACACTGATCACTATGAGAAGCGTCCGACGCACAGTGCATTGAACGCAAACCCACATATTAGGAATATTTTCAATACACAATGCATTGCGTGCTTCGCATGCCAACCCCCGTGTTAGGAGCATTTTCAATATACAAAAACCTATATGCTGTGGACGCACATGTGCGTCCGCTTTAAAATATTAGTGATTATTACGTAGAAAGGTTAGAAATAAAAAATGAAGTAATTTACTTTAGGCTATAAATATAAAAAATTAAAGGTCAGGTCCTGGCGTAGGAAATACGAAATTTGCTTAATAGTGAACGTGTTAACAAGAATTAGAAATTATTTAATAAAACATAGGTTACAAGTAAATTACCTATGTAAAGTAAAGCGACTAGCATGACATGTATTCCTTGGCTTCTAAGCTAAACTGCTCTTCTACGAAGTAGTTTTTTTCGCCACTAGATCTCAGCACATGATAGACTTACAGTTATATTCTTTGGACACAAACATTTTAAGTTTCTGCACTTAACTCCATTATTAAAAAATGTCACTTGTATCCGTTTGCTTCTCAGCCCTTCATATACATATATATCTTTGTTTGCACCAGCAGTAAAAGTAATCCATCGTAAAATATTATTTTGCCAGCAATTGGAGTCATAATTACGATTTTTAAGATTATTTACAATAATAATAATTTAAGGGAATGTTATTTTTACACAAAAAATATTATTGAGAAATTTTGTTTATTAATAATTCACTTTATTACTTTGCAATGAAATATTACTCTATAGGACTATATTAAGAAATTATACACGTAAATAAATACATCTTAATAATTTTGCACAACGTATCACTCCAAAAATCTGTAAATTTGTAACAAACCAAATTAGGTTAAATGAAATAACAGATATGTATAGCTGAAGTTAAATTTTAATGTAACATACAAATTGACTTCATATTTTATCTAAAATAATAAATGCCATTGCATTTTAAAATATTTTTCTTTAAAAATTACGGCATGTTATTTAAATGGAAGTTTTTTTTTAGGAACTATCCCTTAGTTTAGCAGAGCCAGTTAAAGTGGGTTCATGACACATCTACAATTTTGAGGTTCAATCCAAAAATTTGAGGTACATTCTGATACTCCCAAAAATATAAAATGTTTCATATCCTTCATTTAAGTTAATTATATAATTATTATAAAGTTACAAAAATCCCAATGCTATTTATGTGGGAGTATTTATTTCTATAATCCTCTTTAGCTTCATATACCCATAAACCTAAGCTCATAAAATACTCTATATATCAATTGAAGCTTATTCTCTCACCTACTATTCAGAAAAATTAAATATGTAATTTTATTTCTTTATATGTGTTAAATAATACAAACTGTAAATTACTTCAAAATGTTGTTTAGGCTTTTATACTCATTTTGTGCTTACAACTAACAGTTGTTTAATGGTTAGGGAATTCTCACTTCCTGTTTTTAATAATTAGACAGCTGATCAGGGTTTTAAAAAATGTTCATGTACAGTAAAAACAAATGTAACCTTTATAAAGTAATTACTAAACGTGTATGAATGTGTGTGTTCGTTTTTTTAAATTCGTGATTTAGTTCAGTGGTCAAATGTTTAATAACAATAATTTGACTGAATTAAGAAAAAGTTTCAAAATGTAATAATATATAGCGGTCAAAAGGAATATATAGGACCTTAGTTATGAAATTAATGTTTAATAGTCGTTACAATAGCAAAGGAATTTAGTACAGCAAGTACACCATTAATTATTTCTAATGCAGTAATCATTCTACCTAAAAATAACATTCACATTTAATTCATAAAGTCTTGTTTAACATTAACTAATACATTTTATTTGTCATGCACACATTTGTTAATCTTTTAGATATAATGAAATATAATGACCAATATCAAACATTTATGACGTAATCATTTCAAATATTATAGTAAAATTATTTTAAAATATTTTATTGCCTACGTTTTTTTCAACAGCAGTTGGAACTCCTTGAACTCCTGCAAGCCATATCGCCGAGACACAAAGAACTATACTCAAAAATAACTGTGCCATCTGTATTCTTCATGTAAATTGTACGCTCGGGCAAAGATATCTCCCGTTTTATGAAGATCTACAGTCTCCTATTTTAGAATAAAGTGACCTTGAAGTCAGAGTAAATCAAATAAAAATGAGATAATATCATGGTACAAAAACGAGAATAGTGTTGCTACGATAAGAATTATAAGACATTATGTACAGATAAAATATGCTCATGTTAGATTTGTTAAATTTACTGTCCAAGGATTTTAAGAGAATTAATTAATTTTTATATTAGTAAAAGACCTAATTGTATAGCTATGTTTCTTGTACGGTTGCATACGGAACAATATCTATCTATATATTAATAGGCAAGCACAAAACTGGTCGTCCTTTTTTCTCAGCTTGTGTGCATCGTAGGAGAAATCCGCGCATACCGTTAGAAAGGTAGTGTTCTGTAGATGAGCAGAATCCCATTATAATTTACATCGGTCCTCAGGGATACGCCCCAGTGGCCCTCAAAGTTTCAATGTTAATCTTATGGAAGGTCAATCTTAAGGAAGAAGAAGAAAGATTTCTTTTGATTTTATCAGGGGCACAAAAAACAGCTGTTCGTATGAAAAGCTTAAAACAGCTGATTTTGATCAACAGCTGATTTTGATCAAAAACTGATTTGGATCAAAAACTGAATATAATTTTATGTTAGGTAAATCAAGCAATAGCAATAGCGAAGCATTGCCGGGTCCACTAGTATATATAAAAGCCAAAACCCACTGACTCACTGACTCACTGACTCACTCATT
>JAGFPH010000070.1:479408-500103 GCA_018207615.1 Philaenus spumarius
TTAGACTGAAACTTTTGGATTGTGTTTTTCATAAGTTATATTAGAAAGTTTACCAATTTAAAACAGTTACTTTATACTTATAACAAAAAAATAAGTAGAAAAATCAATAACATACACAGGATTGCGAAAACCCCTCATCACTTGACCTTTATATATTTTTTAAATGGTAATTATAGCTAATATAGTTTTTTGGTTGATGGTCTTGTAAAGAGGGGATTTATAATGCACAAAACTTTTAAATTGTTATTCTTATAAAGTAGAGAAGGAGAGGGTAAGCGTCTGTTTTTGTTATTTCTGCCTCATATATAGATTTTAGATATAGATTATAGATGTTATATTATAATGAATGAATTACCTTAAAAGGTCCGTCCTGTGACTTTAAATGGATTTCTTTGTTATTGCATATTTCGGAGTCGTAACTTCATCATCAGATACTATCTTGTTTGTTCTTTCAGACTGAAGAACTCGTTAGACATTAAACAATTTGAAAACACACACTACTTAATGTGAAACGAGTTCTTCAGTGTGAACAAACAAGCGAGATAGTATCTGATGATAAAGTTACGGCTCCGAAACATGTAATAACGAAGAAATTTATTTAAAATCACAATATGGACCTTTTAAGGCAATTCACTCATTATATTTGATTGTGACTTGGTACTAAAAATGCATATACATTTTAGGCCGTAAAATATTAGATGGAGTTTTATAATTTTATTAAATCTACTATTGCTTGTCAAAAATGCAAAGTTGCGTTATGTAAACAGTGTTTTGTTCCCTTTTACGGAAAATAAAATGAAAATTTTTTTCTGATCCTCAAGGATTTGTTGGAAGTAAAATATAAATTTTATTAATTTCACTATATTTAATGGCATTACTTTTTAATTAGATTAAGTACAAAAGACATATTATCTATATTTGTTTTAATTTTATCAAATATATACTGAAATGATGTTAGTATACATATTATATGGATTACAAATGTAAAAAAAGCTTATTAATTTTCAACATTTGAGAGGTTTTTCAGACCAAATATTCTAAATAATATTTGTACAATGATATTGTTGTTACTGTGCATCTATTATGCCCTGTTCTTTCCCCCTGATGTTAAGAGACACAATATAACACCAAACTTGTTTATAAAGATAAAATTAATAATTTTGTTCAGTCTCTGTTTTTTTTTTTTCAAAGACATAAGCTATGCTAACTAGACAACTTTTATGTTATTGAAAAAATAAATTTGATATTTTTACTTTTAACTACATGACTTTTTATTTAATCTCAAATAAGAGGTCAATTTACTAACCACTGTCCAATCACAATAGTTTGACCAAAAAGGTAAGTAGTCAGTTTATTGACCACCACTTATCAGCTAGTCTGATTATGATAACAATTCTATAATTGCAGTTTTCACATGTAGGTAATATGTGGAGATTAGATTTTATGAATAAAATTTGGTCTTGAAAAAATATGAGTTGCTCACCCAGAGCACTTTTGGGGTGGTTAGCTAATTAACCACCAACTGTGAATACAAAAACATTCAAATGTTTAACCCTAAAGAAGGTTAATAAAAAACATAATTTATTAATTTACGATAACTCGAAAATATGTTCGCGTTAAATGCACTGATAAAACTTAAACTCTTCTTGGCGTGTAAACCGTTCTTTATTATAAACGTTCATTATTTATATGTAAAAGCTTTTCCTAATCGATATTACCTTTCTTTAAAATTAATGCAATGATAATTTTATTAGAAACATATATATTTAAAAGTTTAACGTGCATTTAGTTTCACTCCAAGTATTAAAGAACAAGTTTATAAATTGTATAACATTGTGATTTTCAAATACGTTGATCATGAAGATCTCAATATTTGATCTAAAGTTGGAAATATTAGGATTCAAGGTTAACTTAAGGTTTGCTGGATTATGGAATTATAACAAAGATATCCTTCTGATCTAACAAATAGCACATTAGAAAAACCGCTAAGAAGGTTTATATGGTTACCAAGTTATAGAGCAATTTTAGTTATTTTATCAAATACAACACAGTAAACTCCACAACAGTCTAATAATATTCTAAATTCTAAAATACTAGTGTTACGAATAGGTCATTTGTTAGGTTTAATCTCAGAACTAATATAAATAGTTCAGTTTAATACTAATACAAAAATATGAAATACAAATTTAGTTGTAGTTGCTATAGTAACTAATGCAACTTGTGTTACTTTGCAATGTATTTTTACTTAAAAGTAACATAATCAGACATTTTAAGGTTAATTTTGTCCATAAACCTAACCTAACCTAAAATAACGTAAATCATACAACTTTATAACAACCAAACTTAGATTAAAATTTTAACTGAATGGTGTAGCTGTAGAGATAATAAATATTTCATAATTATAAATTTTATTTGAGTTAAAAAAGTTTTACAGAAATGTTATTAACTACTATTATTACTTTAAACTAACACTTAAATTGTTTATCTCTAAATCAGATACTGTATAAATACATTTCCAGAGTAATATTATCATGTTAATACAAAGCATTAACAATAAATTCGCGAATTGTTTAAATTAAAAGTCTTTAAATCAAACTTAAAAAAAAAAAACATTAAAAATGTACTGAGTAATTATTTACTCCATGCATATTTATCATTATAAATATATTGTTTTTGTATTTCATACATTGAAACAATTTTTAATTGTTAATTATTAAAATTTTTAAACAGTAATTAATAATGACAAACAAAATACATTAAAATAATTTGTTTACCTTTTTTCCAGTGTTAATTGAGTTTCCTTGAACTCCAACAAAACTTATTAATGCCAAGACATACACAGCTGTACTCAACAATGACCACGCCATCTGAAAACTAGAAGTAGACTGTAAACATGTAAGATCAATTTCCCTCTTATAAGATTATCCGCCTCGACAACGCGGCCTTGATGTCAAAGTAAAATACAGAGCCATGTGTCAATACTCTTAGTAATAGGTAAAAACTTTACAGTGAGGTTATGTTGGGAGTCACAAATACAAACACCTCACACATCTTTAAAATAATTATTCAAGATCAGATTAGATATTAGTGTATTTACAATTTTTGTGATTTAATTTATTTTAATTATATACAACTGTACTTTAATAGAAAACATGAAAATCAGTACATTCTTTTTTATAAAAAAAACTTATCTTGTTCTTAATTAACTTGTTTTAATATTGGTTTTTTACTAAGCTTTTACTTTTTTCTGGAAACATTGTCTGTTATTCATCGTGGTTTTTCCAGATGTGGCAATGAAGTAAGAATGTTTTGTGTACAATAATTTACCGTATGGGTATTTTTTAAGTCTTATGCAGCCTAAACAATATTTAAAAAACAAAAACTGTAAATGTAAGAAATGTTGCCATGGAAAATATCTACAAAAATGTAAGAGAGATGTAAGGGAGTTATATTAAAACCTGGTTGTACCTTATCGTTTCACATCAGTAGTTATTGCATTTTAACGACAATTTGTCATACCTTTTTGGTTTGAAACTTTTTTTGAATTAATAACTAGTAACAAAGATGAATTTATTACAAAATCTTGTTTTTTTTTACTACAAGTTTAAAATTTTGTTTGAAAAAGAAAAATAGACGTGATATTTTAAGACCATTAAACTGTTGTCAAAAAACTAACTTTTTGCTGTATTGTAGGACAATATTAAATGTTCGGTAAGAGAAAATACTTCAAAGATTTAAAACAATTTAGATTTCAATCTCATATAGAAGCTAGAAAGAATGTTTTTAACTTCTATATAGATTTTGAAATCGGTAGTTTGTAAATTGATGAAACAGGGACTGCTTACAGTATGAATGTACTTTTGTTCACAGAAAATAATGACTATCTTGCCACAGTAGTATCGGGTCTAAATTGAAATATCTGAAATACATATAATTTAAACTGTACGTCGTATGAATTGCAATTTATATTTTAAACTTACCAATCTATAACTTCCTTCTGACTTACAAAAGGGATTCACGATTTTCGGAGAGGACCATTCAAAAGGATTTTTTTTAAATATCGATTTTTTACAATTAAAACATTTAGGTTTAAACAATAATAATTAGTATGAAGATGTTTATTATTTACGTATAAAAACATGAGTCACTTTTAAGCTCTAATTGTAAGCCTTTTAAATTGTTTCGTAAACACTTACGTTGAGCTGTTGCAGATTATTTTTTTCGTTAAATATTGTTTTTCACTTAGAAATATCGAAAAACTATTATATATTTAATATTTGTACCAATTGTCTAGATGATATTCTAAAAAGTGTCAAGAATTGTTATTGTAAATCCATACGTGGCCAAACAGTAGACTTTCTACAAGGCCCTCGCGTTTATAAAGTAATTGTAAAAAATAGTTCTTACTTACTGAGAATATTTTATACATATGTGTTTAACTTCGAAACCGTTTCGTGATGATCTTCTGAAAATTGATCAGAACTAGAACTTTTTGAAATGCGTAGGAGATTTCGATAAGCCTAAAATCGTGAAGCCTTTTATACGTCTGACGGCTCTACCTTGGCCAATATTCAAACTATTAACTTAGATTTGTTATGTAAGTTTAAAATATGCTTTTGTACTGCTATACTAAGTTCGGATTTGATATATTAAAAATTTGCCAACATAGGCTAAGTACACGCACGGTCAAACTGTCCATTTTCTTTGACAAAAGCAAATGCATATTTTAATCAGCCCAGGTTTCATCTATTTACAAGATATCGTCTTTAAGCTGTACATAGAAGTTTGAAACATAATTTTAAATATCTATATTGATTTTAAAATAGACCAAAATGGAACACCCCGTTAAAACGACTGTTTTAATTTTATAAATGCATTTTTATTGCTCAAACAGTTTTGCCTAAAGTTTAAAAAATCATCAAAAACAGAATTTACTATTCGAGAATGGAAATCTGTTTCGATACAATCTCTGCTTTTCATCATTGAAGAAATAATGTATTTGTCGGGTAAAAGATAGTGCACATTTACAAAACATTTTTAAAAGGGTAACTACGGTGTTTTCATAACTGGCATCACCTCCATAACGCATGCGGCAATCACCACCATTCATGTAGCACATTTAATTTTGCCAATTTAAAAATATATGCATTTTAAATTCTGTATGGAAATTAATTAACATGTTTTTAATTTTGATTTGAAAGTTTATATTTTAAAAAGTGGCCAGAATTAATTTTCGTCGTAAGGAAAAGCCTAACGCGTTTTATACTGACCTTGTTTTGTCAGTTTTTAAGATGTAAACTTAAAACTTTTTTGAAAGTTATCATTGAGTATGAACGTTTTTTCTTATGAAGACTTTTAAAACGTGAACCATTTTAGAGAAAATCTTATGTTGCTTGCGTTCAGAGGTTACAATTCGCTACTATTTTTATCAGCCTTACGTACAATTATATTTTTAAAATCTCAACAATATTAGAATTTTTAATGAATGGCAGCAATGTTGTATTAGCCATTTTCAATTCTTTTTATATTCGTGATATGTCACCAAAAAAAAAAAAAGTTTTAAAAAAATCTTAAAAAATTTGGGATTTTGGCACTAGGTTTTGTTGTTGAAAATTCTACAATACAAAAAAAAAACAATCTGAGATTACAAATTAATAATGTTTTTATTTTCATCTACGTGCCAAGTTGAACAAATTTTAAATATCGTCAAAATCGGTTAATCAGCACCATTTTCCAGCTTTTCGTTTTATTAACTTTTTACCAGACTAAAGCTATAAAAGAATAACTTTGTGTATTGTATTTTGTATAGCATAGACTAGAAAGTTTGAGATAGATTTTAATCAATAACTGTTTAAAAACATCTCAGCGTTAATATAAAACCTTGGTTCCCAAACTTTAATATCGTACTTTATGTCCCAGGTAAAAGTTTATTTACACTGAATACGAAAAATGTAAAATGATTGAGTTAAAAACAAGTGTAACACAATGAACGTACTATTATACAGAAATCAGACTATTTAAATCCCCTTCTTCATTAGTGTATTACATATAGGTATTACTGTATTAGTTAAGGGTGACGTGGCATATATTTATGATTATATAACAAGGCCATTAGGGATGCTAAAATTGCTGCAAATGATGTCATTATAATTAACTCTAATAATAAGTGAAAAGCTGCCTGGCGTATCGTCAAAGCATAATCTTCCAGTAAACCAACTAAGTTGTCAGTGCCTGTAGATGTAGATACTTTGAATAGTTATTTTGCGAATTTCTCTGTGAATATTGGTATTGGTAATGAGGTTTCAAATTACACTAATTATATTGTGCTTTTAACTAACTTTGAAAAACCAGCATGTCGTCCAAATAGAAGTGTTATGTAGAACCGAAAACTATATTTGGTCTTGTTAATAGGTTTAGTTCATCTCATGCAGGAGATGTTTATGGTTTATCCAATTCTACCATGAAACACATTGTAAGTGTGATATTGTTGCCATTAACAAATTTAATTAATTTGGTCCTAACTGATGGAAAATTTCATGATTGAAAGTTAACAAAAATAATTCCCATCTATAAGAATAGACCTATAGCTTTAGTTAATATACTAAGTAAGATAATAGAATATGTATTTTTGTGCAGCTGTATGACTACTTCATAAACAATAATTTGTTATATGATCACCAATATGGTTTTAGGCTTAAGTTTTCAACTTCCATGGCTGTTGAGACTCTTGCTAGTCACTTATTATCATCGTTTGAGAATAGACTTGTTACTGGTATGTGCCTAATTGATTTAAGCAAAGCATTCGATTGTAAATCACACAGAAATATGTGTGGTAAGCTTGGATACTGAGGCATAAAACACATAGAATTAAAATTAATAGTCATATCTAAGCAATAGGAAGCAAATGGTTGTAAGCAATAATGATGTGTCCGGTTGTGAAGATGTAATCTCGGATGTGCCACAAGGTTCTGTTTTTAGCCCTTTCCTTTTTTTAGTCTTTGTCAATGATTTTGGCTGTAACATCCCTGCCATTTCAGTCTTGTATGCCGATGATACAACATTGTCATTATGAAGATGGTGTGTTCTCATGAAGATGGTGTTGTGACATGCTTTATTAAAACATTCTGTGGCAAAAGCTAAAACCTGGTTTGATGCAAACTGCTTGAAGATAAATGATAGTAAGACTGAGTATATACTGTTTTCACTCAGTAATGGCGTTATAGGCGATGGTGATGTTAAACATGTAAAACTATTGGGTTGGTACTTGGATAATAAGCTTACCTGGCAACCACATATAAATGCTTTATGTAAGAAACTTTCAAAGGTATTATTTTTAATGAGAAAACTTAAGTTGGTTTTCAGCTTTGATGTCCTGTTGATGACTTATTTTGGCGTGTTTCATGCACTGTTGATGTATGGTATTAGGCTGTGGGGTAATTCCAGTCTCACTTTCAAAGTTTTTCTATTACAAAACAAGCTGTAAGAATTATGGTAGGTTTATCGGATAGAGAGTCTTGTCGAGCCAGTTTCTCTAAATTTCAGATTTTAACATTGCCCTCTTTATAAATTTATTCAAATTTAATCTATGTTAAGCGGAATATTTCACAGTTTGTTAATTACAGCTCAAGACATGGTTATAACACTAAAAATAAACAGGATTTGGCTACCCCTCTTAACAGGCTTACGAGATCTCATATAAAATCCACAGTTTTCAACAAATTAAGCTACATAATAAGCTGCCAGGTGCTATACAATCTTTGACAGAAAAGAAATTTAAAATGTGTGTATCTGATTTCCTGAAACAAGACACCTACTACTCATTAGAGGAATATATGAATTCTGATGTAAATGAATTTAAATGTTAAATTTTATTGTAATTTAAATTAAACGGACTATTGCTAAACATTGTAAACAAATGTTTAAAAGCAAAATAAAACTATTGTTATTGTTATAGATTATAATTACAGATTTAGTCGTAACACTTTAGCATTGCAATACGATTTGTAGGCATATGATATGTTTTGTGATCGTTTCCTTAATATATAAAAAGAACATACTTTGGGAAGCAAAACCTAATACTGTATTTACTTGCTGGAATGCGTTTACAAAGTGTTTATGTTTTTTTTTTTGCGAAGATGGTATATAGACCAACGTTTACACCTCCTATATATTTATATATATATATATCAATATATACAAAGCAGGGCATAAGTATAAACTCCTAAAATCAGGAATTAAATTTAAATACAATTATATTTTAATGAATAAAAATACCTTTTGCTAGCCTTCTTTTATTTTACCGGATAAAAGGCCAAGGGTGGCTTTTGCCAAATTTCAGGTACAGATTTTTCTCAAAAGTTGTATATTCTTTGAATAAATACATCCATTCATTTTTTTAATAATTCCGACTAGCCCCACTTCCTATTTTTAGAACTAAAACTAAATAACAGTTATAGTAGTTTTTGGAAAACATTTAAAATGTATAAGGCCATGAACAGTCATCAATATGTTTATGCAATATTTACCTTCAATAAATATGTAGTCATTTTAAAATTAAAATATGAACGAAATTATTATAATAACTCAAATGGAATTTTAAAAGTTGTTGCGTTTAAAACAAAGTAGCCTACACTATAACAGTTTTTCATGTAATACATTTTAAACTTTGAATTTTGAAAAATATTCTTTCCACAAATCACACACTTTTACATATACAATAATGGTAGTTTTACGTCAATGGTAGAATTAAACAATGCTACTTTTACTTTTCAATCAAATAGCTCGATGTATAGTATGTGAGAAACAAACACAATTATAGACTTAAATGGAATCATATTTTGATACTGATCTACAACGGCACCCTATTTTCTCTACACGGAACTGCCTCTGACTTTATGATTGATTCTCAATGTCCGAATCTGGTCGAGGGTCATTCGAGGGTCACACAAAATTCGACCATAATCATTGCGATATTTCATGTTTAAAAATATATATATATATGTAATTTATTGGCTGTGTTTAGTCAAAATTACTTATGTGTAAAATTTGAAGCAAATTCTTTGTAAGAAAACCTTTAGTTACACAAAAATAAAGGTTTTGTAAACAATCTGACTTACAATATAAATAGGGATTTATTAACATCAGAACAAATATTAATAATATTTCAACGTTTGGTTGTCGTCATTCCAAATATTGGTTTAATAAATTAATAAGCTTTGTAGCCGGATAAGTCTTTGTCAATATTGTTAACCTAAACACTCAATGCGAATACATTAACACAAATACAATAATAAATTGCACACGACACATTAGCTTGGCACATTGGCTGAATTGACGAACAGGCCGTCGTACTACTGCAATAAAATTTTATATTGTAAGACGGTAAGTCACAAGCATTATTTATTTATAATATATTAATAATTAAGAAATATGCCTTTAACTAACAACAAGAACGAATCTAACTATCGATTACAATTAATTAATTATAGAAAAATATTTTACCATTTGCTAAAGTGTTTATTATTTTTTTAATTTAGAAAATTTCTCCAATGTTCTAAATGGGTAATAATGTTTACTGATATATGAAATGTGACGTAATTAAAATGTATTTAAGGTCCTTCCTTAGTGATTATTGTGATACATGTCCTTATAAAGAATTGTTTATTTTCTATTGATTTTTATGCTTTACTAATAACAATTTAATTATAATAAACAGTTATAAGAGATTGTGGACAATATACAAAACTCAATAACGTTTAAACTTTTCATATTTTAGTCTAAAATTTTTATTTTTATTGCCACACATAATTATTTTATATTTTTAATAAAATCTCGAATGTCTTATCAAATTAGATAAAACATTGCACGAACTGCCAGTGTCGTGACTACTTGGCAACACGTGTAATTATTGCCATGTCTTGGTTGCATTTTACTGTAATTAAATTAACTCATAAATATATTGTAGTTACTCGATAACATAATACTGTGACTTGCAGACAAATTTAAAATAAATATAAAATAAATAAAAATAAAGAAATGTGTACTCCTGTTCAATAAACTAATAAATCTGTTATTTGCATGAATTTCAGTAGATGAATTTCTCTCAGGCATATAAAACATAACGTGTATATATTTGTGTTTGTTTTTGTTTCTGGAGCACTGTGTCTTATGCCAGTTAGGCTAAAGAAAACTGGAGAAATGTAGGCCTATATAGCACAAGTAAATTTAACTTCAGTAATACAGGATCGAATCTACGCAACTGAGTTACAGTTTCCAACTGTAGCAGGCTACACTATCGTGTTTAACAACAGCCCCACTCTGCTCCCTTATAAATAAGTTTGAGACAAAAGTAAGCCCATCCTTCTGTAATAATAGCCTAATTAACATGGGTTACGACTTATCAAAATAATTTAGAGGCCAATCGAGAAAATTGATAAGAATTTGTCAGATCTAAGACAGAGATTATGTAACATTGATTCTAAAAAGGAAAACTAGGCGCTGAGGGGAAAGGGAGGGAATGGTGTACAATACATTCTATAAGGATTACCGGTAATGTGGTGTAAGGGTCCACCCTGTAGATTGTGTAGCCTTTGAACTATGACTTTAGATGTATCCATAAAGACAAGAATAAATTATCCTTCTTACTTCTATTTTATTATATCAAAATGAACATTTATACTTGAAAAATATTCTAAAGCCTTTTAAGAATATATGTGAAATTCTAAAATGTATTTATATTAACTCCTTATGTCCTTAATATTTTTATTATAAAAATTGCTTGGTAATAAATAAATTTATTTCCATGTAATTAAACATAGTCCGGACAGTTTAATCTACTTTGCTAGTCGGAATTGTCAAGTAAATAATATTACTCTTTTTGACAATCACATTTTTAAGTTATTTTATTAATTAAAAAATATATAACGGATTATTGATATACAGTACTTATAATTAAACAGTTGTTCAAGTCATACCCGAGAGTAAAAAAACTTTTAAAAACCGAAGTATCCTTTTCTAATCTAAAGGTTTACTTGCTATTGCCCAAAAACTAAGGTTAATATCTTCAATTGATAAATCAAAAAATCATAACTGCCCTTATAACCGTTCATAAAATGGCAATAATACTATTTTTTGGTTTTAAAAAAATCAAAAAATATAAATCCATTTTAAATTGTCTGCTCTAAACTTACACAATTTTACCTTTTGCAATTTGATTTACAATACTGTAAATTAACTAAGCATTACTAATAATCTAACTATTAAGCATGGCCAAATTAAGCACAAAAGTTATAATTCAGAGGAAATTTAAACCTTATATCTAAAAGAAAATCAAATAGCAATGTAGGATGAAAGGGAAATCAAATTAAAGTTGTTTTAATACTGGACGTTGTTTGTACCTATACTTTAGTAACAACTCAAAGCATTTACTACACCAATGCAAAACACCGCCATGTGCACTGGCGGCCAAAACAATGATTTTTAGTTTATGTTGTACCACTTTTGTGTAAATAAATAGACGGGAAAATGTATGTAAATTAGTTTTATATTTTTGAACTATTTATTTTGTCAGGTGTACTTCAGCCATGAATTAAAATTACAACGAATTAAAAAAAATTTCTCTATTAAAATGGTAGATGGTGGCACAAATATTTAAAAATAATATAGAAAATAATAATACGATTCAAAACTTATAAAAACATAATAAAGATATCAACTACTTTAACAGATAGTTTGTAGATGACATAAAAGCTTTGTACCAAGGCACTTAAAGACAAATTCAAAGAATCGCCACATACCTGGATAAGAGACATCCGGAATTAAAATTCACAAACGAAATGCAAAACAAAAAAGCATTAATTTTCTTTATCTAACCATAACATTGAATGGCAACCATAATTTCAAAATACAGCCTACAGGAAAACTAGTCACACTAACCATGTAATTCACTTGATCTCTAACTATCCATTTTCTCATAAAATGGCAGCATACAATAATTTTATTCATAGATTTTGCAATATACTAATGACACAAGAAGACTTTCAAGAAAAATCTATTACAATCAAATATATTACATTTAATAATGGATATTTACCATCCATGGTAGACAATAGATTTAATAAACAAGAGACGAAATCTGGTAGTCCCAAGACTAAATTAGAAAACAAATATATCGTTTTACAATATAGGCAACGTTTCCCTCAAACAAGAGTACACAATCGATTTCAAAACTAAGAACGACTTACAGAGTTTATACTTACATGATGCACAGAAACAAAGTTAAAGAAGACAAAACTGAAAGAATAAAATTTACGAAGTATCATGCGCCGATAGCCCAATGAAATTAATTGGACAAACAGGCAGCTCCTTTAGTAAAAGGTTCCCGACACCCAAAAAATGCTACGTCAGAAGAAAATGTATTGAAATACAACGAATACCTTATTTTAAATAACCATACTTACACTATAATAGATGACACCTTAAAAATACAACACATTTGCAAAAAAATAAAGTTCGTGAATGCGCTGGAACAATACGAAATATTATAAAATAAAATGTTCAAAATTAATATGCACAAAATACTTAAATGAGAAATAGAGACATAATACTTCTAAAAGATAAGCAATAGTTCAGTGCGAGGCAGTATGCCACCGGAAATGGTTTCATTAAATGTGTTTAGTGTAATAAATTTTATTTAAATATTTGTGAACTTGTTAAGTGTTACATGACAACGGAGGATGTTATCCAATAACTTGATAATAGCTGAATAGCAGAAACGACCGTCATTTTACAATAACCTTGTAACCTTGTATTAAATGTTATTTTGTTGAATTTATTTTTTTAAATTGAATAAAATCTGAAGATAAATTATGATATCGAAGTTTATTATATTATAAAAAAAAACTTGTTAAAAAATGCATAGGTCTACACAGCTGACTGCTATACCTAAGATAATTTATTTAAATTTCCATGATATATAAACTAGATCTATTTAGTGGTGTGGTAAAACTATATATTACATAAAAGTTTAAAGCAAAGACAAAAGCACACCCAAAAACCAGAAAACATAAATAAACATTAGGCGTATTATTTGTGTTAAATCTTTGTAAAACTAATTTTGTATTTTTTTCAAGAATGTAAAACCGTAAAAACCTCTTTTTGCTAACGTATAGAAATATTTATATCTATGTTTAAATGTAAATATTGTTTAGATGTTTGTTTGGAATCATTCTCTACCTACATTCCTTGAAAACATGGACTTTTTAATTTCTTCATTAATTGGACATAATTTGAAAGCGAATACCACTACCAATGTTTGGTAAACATTTCAATTCCGATAGTAAAACCTTTCTTTTTTAATAAATAAAAATACCAAAAACCAATTATCTAAGTTTAGAGTTGCAATTTTGAAACTGGACCAAGGAAGTAAAAAGTTGTTTTTAATGTTTACTTTATGAGGCTTAAAACAATACGTAATACTTTATGTATTCAATTAATTCACCCTCCCCCCCTCTCCAATATGACGTTTAGCGCGATATGAATTAAACAGAAGACGTTGCAACCTATAGGTGTGAAATAATGTTGGTTGAAGTGTCTAAACCTGTTACTGGATATAGTTATATTTCATGTAGTATTTGTACCTTCCACAGGTATGCAAAATAAGGGGTATATATTGTCGTATAATTTTCTTATGACCGATGTTTTACTATAAAGTTTAGTAGCATATAACAAATTCTTTTAGAACTAAATAATTGTCTTACCTTTTAAGGAAAAGTTTACTAGTGAACTATTGCTAGTCCAGTTTTTTATTATTCGACCATCTGTAGTTCTCATGTGGCCAGCAAATTATAATGATTTTATTGTCACGCCATTTATTGATTTTTGTAGATACAATTATTGTTTTCAAATGTTTTACTGTCAAATTTGTTCATACAGTCTTACTTAAACTGTAATATCTATCGCACATATTTTCTTTCTTATCATCTGAACTTTAAAGGGTGTTATAGACGCGGCAAGTAGAAGAAGCAAGTACTTGCCGCAAGTACTGGCGAGGTTACTACTTGCTGCAACAAATACCATTACATGTGGCAAGTACTTGCAGCCAGAGAATCAGAAAGTACTTGCCACCAGTATACTGTGAGCACCGTTGGAGTACAGATCAGTGCAATATTTTACAAGTAAATATATTTACTTATTTATCATTTTAAAATTCCAGTTACCGATGAAGAATTTAATGAAGCTTTTGATGAAGTAATTGACGAATGTGTTGTGATTTTTAGCGAAAAATGTTATGTAAAAACCCGATGTCAGCATCAAAGCTTTATCAAATTCAATTTATTGTAAAGAATGTAATTTGCTTTCAAACAATCTCAACTTTACTAGTTAACTGATACACCACCCTTTATTTAAATACGAACCCCTCACCTATCAAATACGCTTCCGTAAAATTTATTCGTAACTTTTTATAGGCCTAATGTTAAACGGTCTAAAACTCTGCATAGAAACCCAATTTTTAATAGTTTTTTTATACATATATTGTTTATATGTAGTACACATTTTAATATAATCTATTGAATATTTTTTTGTTTTAAATACATTTTTACCGAAGACATGTACACTTTCAGATATTGAAAACGCGTGTTCAGAAAACCCCATTTTCTCTAAAAATATTTAACTGATTTTAATAAAATTTATACCACATATAAATAATATAGTCCTATGTGTAAACCTAATTATACAAAAATGAAGTTTATTAGGTCACTTGGAGACCACTAGACATATTTCTTGACGACGGTAGCAATTTGTTCTGCATCCATTGTCATAACTACACCCTTCTCAAGTGAAAAAGACAAGTGAATTGAATTGATTGACACTTGCTTGTATCGGCAAGTTCATGTTTAGGCAGACAAGTTCTGGCCGCAAGTAGATCACGTGACCCGCTACTTTCCTCCTCGCAAGGGGCAAGTGGCAAGTGGCCCTGAAAGGGAATGTAACCTTATGGACATGGCAAGTAGAAGACAAGTTACTGGCAGCAAGCACTTACTACACCAACTTTCCAGTCCTACTTGCCGCGTCTATAAGCCGCTTAAGACAGGAAAAATAAAAAATTGCGGAGAAATGCATGTACAGAGAAAGACACTAACCTCATCGGAACTTAAGAACTAGCATATTACACAGCTTCTCTTCAGGCTAAGCTATCCCATTCCTTGCTTTATTATTTACATCCCAGTGTATAATTAGGATATCTTCAATATATTTGTTAGAAAAAAAGTAAGTTGTTCGTATGAACAAATACATTTATTAGTAGGTTTAAATAATTTGAATTAAAAGCAAAGCTTTTAAAATGGTTGTAAATATTAATATTTATACTCATTCAATGCAAACATACAATTTAAAAGATTTACTTTCTTCACAAATTTAATTAAATAATTATAAAGATAAGTATATACTTTCTTATCATGGAGTTTTGTGTATGTCTTTAATATTAGAATTGCAGTAGAGACAATGTATACTAGAAATAAGTTTGTTCTAAAAAGACTTTGTGTTGTACGAAGTATATTTTGTAGAAACATGTTATCAATGTTTTTAATTTTTAACAGAATGCAATATTGTTTGGGAATCGATTTTGGGAGTATAAAACATGTATTTGGATTTTTTGTGTATGCAGAAATGAAATTTGTAAGTTATCCTATATACAGTAGCCTAATATTGTATAACATCTCACATAAGTTAAACAGAATTCAGTCGAGAGCAAAATATTTGTATGAAACATCTAAAGATTAAGCAAATTTATTGTATTTTTATTATTTTGAGTTTTTTAGTCACACTTTAGATACCACAAAACTTAAATTATTTTAAAAGCTAACAAAACAATCATATATTATGTCAATGTAATGCAAAACCTTTAATAATGGAGTTTGTCTTATCAGTTCTCAGTACTTACGTATTTCTATGTTTTACGGTATTTTTTTCTTACTTGCATTGTAATAAACAACGGCCAAATAAATATGTCAGGTAGAGAACGTCAACAAGTTTACTCTAACGTGATATTTTATACAGAAGGAAACTAAATTCCTTTAAACATAATCGTTTCAACATAATTATATAAACAACCTGTGAACTCGTTTAGTAACAAACATTTTTATAATTTTTAAAGTTTAAATCCGATTGTAGAGAAAATCGTAAAATCATTTTATGGAGTTTCGATTAACTATTTAATTTAGTTTTTAACCCAAATCTAACATTCGGGGCACTTGGCTTTCAATATCCGGACAAATCAATAATAGGCTAATGAAAAGCAAGGAAATTATGTTTTACAAGTTATAAATGGTTTTGTGGTTGTTGAGCGTTAATGAGGAGTAGAATACACATATTTGAGGCCGACCTAATACCCAAGCGGATGCAATTCGTACCAGAATATACTCGCATTTTAAACTGATAGGTGGTTAAGTTTCATACAGTTTAAATTATTTCTACGAGAAACTTAAAAATTGAAATACTTGTAACTACAAACTGGACACAAAAAACATGAAGTTTAATTTTTTACTGGTATTTTGGCAAATTGTATTTAACTATAGTATGACAATTTCGAAATATCAAATATCAAAGTTAAAAATGAAGTTATTTCCTTACGAGTTTTTTTCAATTATGTATTTTTTTACTTATTAATTTATAACATTAGATTTATTTAAAAAATATGTATTAAACATAATTTATAAGCATCCCAAATGCAGTATCTGTTTTGTAACTATGTTTACAAATCAGAAGAACTTAAAAACATGTCCATACTGTTAGTAGTAATACCGTCATATAAAAGTTTGTACAATCCGTAATCAGCGAAGTAATGTTATTATAAGAGGTTGCAATGATTTGAAAAAAAGCTCGTAAAACAAAAGTAGAACGAATCTGCCTGCAAGATTTATACATTTTGAAAATTGAAAATTGATTTTCCTTTTCTAGACAAAACACATTAAATGAAAAATTACACAATTAAACAAAATAGACTAAAAAATGTTTAACAATATATTACATTAACAAAATCTCAATAGTAACTTATCTTGTTAGCCTATTATTAAAAAAACTGAAACATACCTATATCTGAAATAACAAACATATAAAATCTATGTGTAATTTAAAAATTACAAAGACACTAAATTATGAACACACATAATATAATGAAGTCATACCAACATACAAAACATAAGTAGACATCATGACGTAAAGTCAATAGTCACAATAAAAACGAATCGACAAAAGGGTCCTCTAAGGCAAGGCCTGTGTAGAGGATTTCTGTTACTAAAAAAAAAGAAAAGAAAAAAAAGAACCTTATACTTTCACTTATAATACACAATATTTGTAAAGATTGTAAGTTGTAATATTAGTATACTCTGTCAGAAACGTTATAACGATGGTTAATACTTAAACGATTTCATAATTTTCAAAAAGAAATCAACCTCAGGCATTTTAGACAATCATTTTCTTAAATTTTTTTAGAAACTGTTTTTAATACGGTTACTTATTTGAATAAATGTTCTGGGTGTGATATATTCAAAAGGTTATTGTGAAACAAGTATTATTTGGCTTTGTAATTTAACTGTGAGAATTTCTAAGTTTTAATTTAAACTAGATGAAATTTATGCAGCTAAAGAAATACCAATTCATGTATAAAAATTGGAGTAAAATGGCCTATTTTATATAATTGTATAACTGATTATACAATTGTTATGTTTTATGAAAAAGCGTAAGAGAAATTCAAATATTGTAACTACAAACAAAGTTAAAATTATATGAATTTAATGTTTTTAGAAACACGAATTATAGACAAATAATAATAAATAAATCTTTTAGGTTTTCTACTGGCTAGAAAATATTTTTAACTTAATGGTATACATCTTCAGCAGTATAATAACTTTGTTAAAAGGCCACATATTAAAAGAAGCTAATCTCTGATTACGTAAGCATTCCATATAATAACAATGATAACGGAAATTCACAAACTTATTAAAATATGTTCCTATTAAATTAAATGTATAAATATTATTTTCACTATTTACTCGAACCTTTCAGTGACATAGTTTCTTGAACATTTTGTACATCGTTCACGAAACATAATAATAAAAATTATATAATAACAAATTCTAAATTTTTAATCAATTTGCATTTGAACTACTGATATTACATTTTCGTTTTTCTTTTGTTGGTGATACAGTACACATTTTTTGTAGTTAAATTTAATTAAGAATGAAGTAACATAAAAGCTATAACAAAGTGTGTATATTTATTCAGCTTTGTAAAATAATTAATTAAAACAAACAATTTATTTGTTTACTTTTGCTATCAAGCGTTTATGTTATCAGTAATTTATAATCTCGGAATATGCCTTTGTCAACTCGGTTAACTAGGTTATCTTTCAACAGTTGACAAATAATATATGATCTTTGTTTTTAAAACTGTTTAATTTATTTTAAGTTTTTATTAATCTAACTAACATAAAGTAAAGATAAAAACAATTACTTATTTGAACGTCTTTAAGGCCAACTTCATAATCGACTTAAAACAAAATACAAAATCAGTACACTCTTTACTACAAAACAATGTTTTGATCATATTATTTGTTAGATTTTTCTAGGTATTGTTATTTAAGGTCTACATATAAAAACCTTTAAATAAAGTGAAGAATTGTTTAGGCCTGAGTATAAAAAAACATGTTATTTTTTAAACTAGCAGATACGTTAGTTCAAAATTTCGTTATAGAAGAGGAGATTGGCCTGATATAAAAAAAAAAACGAAATAGTTTTTCGTGTACAGTATTAAATAAAAGCAGATGAGAGTTTTGTAAAGAAAAATAAATTATTGTAGAATAGTGTACAACATATTTTCTAAATGAATCTAGAAGAACGCAAACAATTTAAATAAAAGTTGTTTAAAAAATACAAAAGAGTAAAACGAGAAATATGAAAAAAATTTATAAAAAAATCTAGATAAACAAGTTGTTAGTATAGGTATAGTGGCTTCATGCATTTATATATAAATAGGTATATAGATACAGAAGCAATAACTGTCTATTTTATCTAAATAAAATATTAAATCCTGAAAGTACTGTTTTTATTAACCTTACTAAAAATCATTTAAAAAACTAAACTAAAACTAATTTAATTAACTAAAAAATATGTCAAATATGTAAAGGAAAATTAAATTTAACATTAAATATTGAAATTGATGTATACAATTAATTTATATCACAGTTTGTCTATATACATTTTAAACTTTTTTTAACAGTATAATAATAAGATAAACAGAGTAATATGCTATACTTTCCTATAGTGTAATATAAAAATAAGTTCCCTTAGTCTATTAACCTCTTAGTCTAGTTTGTGAGGTATTTCAAACTATTAATACCATAAAAATGCAATATGTATTCCTAAAGATCTACATATACTTAATACAATTATATTTGAGAGATCAATACATAATGTTAGTATTTATTAGATTACCAATTAATGTAAGACATTTAATTTAGTCGATTATGAATACGGCCACAACCAAATCATAAAAGTAAAGTAATTGTTAGGCTCATTTTTTTCTTTTTGGCTTATGTTTAAAATGTTCCCAGTAGGCGATATACCGGTATACATTTTAATTAAGGCATGCACGTCAAGATCATTAAACAAAAATTATTAATTCTTAATATTTATGTTTTGAACTGTAAGTTCTTGTAATCGTTATAAGAGTGAGTAAGGTGATATGAATGATAAATTGTTAATTTCATGTCGAAATTGGACGTATTATGAAATATTAATGTAAAAATTTTGCTCTACAATAGACAATTTTCTGTATTATTCCCCATCTAAATACTAACAGATAACTTCTTCTTTCCGTACAGATGTCGCTTAGGTCGCAACTAATAACTTCCTAACCCTGGTGACTTACTTCAAATACAATATAGATGTCGCACAAGTAACCATCGTATTTTTTCAAAATGAAAAATTATTACGGAATTTCCATAGGAAAGATGAGTAAAAGTATTGTAGTGACTATTAAGGTGAATTTACACCGAAATGTTATATATAACATTGTTATTAGCAAAACTTTAATAAAATTTGTGTCATTAACATTTTTAAATCTGCCATTTACACAGGTTAATAATAGCGAAATGTACAGCATTGCTAATAACAATGTTTTTAACAAAAAATAAAAAAATAAATTTCATCGGGTTTTCTAAATATAAAATAACGAAATGTTATTAACAATGTTATTGACATATTATAAATGATTGACCGTCGATTAATTTTCTTTAGTTTTTTTTAACTCTCTCAGGAACTGCCCGATAATTGATCTAGCCTAATTTTTTTCGACTTCCATCCACTCGTAATCGAAAATACCCGAAATATGCCGCCAATTGAATTTTGTTCTACTTACCTTTGTATTGTTTATTTCTAGAATTTCACAAACGTTCATTTTTCGATCAGATTCCTAATTTCCTCATCTGACCACTCCATTCTTAATTTGGGAAAAAATTTAAGACTATGTAAAATTAAACATAGCACTTTACAACTGCACTATTTCGATCAAGTGTTGATTGAAAACTTTAATACTCTTACCACTGCGATAATATCCCCTCCTTAAACTAAAATGTTAAAGTTGTGTTTCTAACATTCTTTGATCTGTAACGCTCCCAGAGCGATCGAAATATTTATGT
>JAGFPH010000070.1:509511-535968 GCA_018207615.1 Philaenus spumarius
GAACTCCTGTTTCATTAAAATAATGTATGAATATAAATAAAAAATTGTTTGAAATATCATTTTTAGTTTTTTATATTACTCGATTTAATGATAGGATTCTCTTTTAGCATTACCCAGATCTAACGACGTGGAAGTAGAGAATATTTAACTATTTTTTTTTAAATTCTTTAAGTAAAATGTACACACAATTTTGACAATTGCTAAATGATATTTTGTTCTACTACATAGACATTGAAACCTTTGCGAAAAAATTACACTGACTTGCCAAAGACGTCCGCCCTACATAAACGAAACTATTAATTCAACGTCGACATTCAGCCACCTAGCAGTTGGTCGCAAAACTATTGGTTTTTGCGTATACTTAACTGCGCTAGCAGTTTTTAAAATATTAAAACTTAGATGAAATGTTTGTATGAGTCTTAGCTATGCATGTCCTGGCCATTTAATAAGTCTTGACCCCATTTGAATGGTTGTTAATTAGCGCAAGAGGTATTTATTGGAGTAAAACGTATTTCGACTAGTTTCTTTTAGGAAGTAAATATTGAGTGAAACACACAATAAACTTGTAATTTACTTACTTGCTATAAGTTTAGAAGGGTGTAATTTTTCACATTTATTTATTATCTAACACAAAAGGTTCAGTTTGGGAACTTTTACTAAGGAGTAAAAATGGAATAACTACGCAAACAAAATCTATAATTTCTATTAACATTCACAATACAAGAAATATGAATGAAGTTTTGAGACTTTTAAACTTTAACTTTATGAAGGAATGAAAAAAGACGTGTCTTGCAACTTCATTACTTGCGCCTAAGGAAATAGGAATACAAAATATGTTATTATTTCTGTGATGTTAGTATTCTATTATTTGTCACATGCGTTTCATAAGTGATAGACAAGAAAAATAATAACTAACACTTTGACAAAGTGCTCCTAAGTGGTAAATATTAGGAAAATTCTGCTATGTAATAAACTCTATTAGTTTGCCATTTAGGCAGGGAGCTTACATTTTTTACCTACTATCCTTAAGAGGTGTACAGAAAAGAAAACCAACCTGCTTTACCATTAAGTGTATCTGAAGTTGCACTTTAAGAACTCCTACAGAATAAATAATTTTATTATTACACTTTCTGTGAAGCTATATACTGATATTTGGCCAGAAGCAAAATGTATGTAAATTGATTCCATCGAATTATTTAAATTCGGTAACTACACCTTAAAAAAACAATATTCCAGGTAGAATGTACATAAAAATATGAAAGTTTTACGAAAGCAGTACTAAACGCGTCTAGAAATCAGTGTTTTTAAATTGTTTAGTTTGTTGTCCAGTATGAGCTAAAAACTGTAGGAAAACATGATTTGTATCACATTCTTATGAACTTACCTGTTCATGTATGTAAGACTAAATTGGAAAAAATTTAGATTTTGACGAAACTTACCAAGCGGGGTTTTTGGCCCGGGGAACTTGGATATGTTGTTTTTTTTTTAAATTGCGTGCATTAGAAAGGCTCAACATTTAACCGCTATCAATTTTTTTAACTTACTTTTATCTGCAGACAAAGACGTGGGTAGTTCTTGGGAGCCATAAATGATACACAGAAATGTGCTATCAAAACGAAAGAAGTGAACCAATTACCAAGATTTCTTTAAGTGGGTAGTCAATCGCAAATGTTTAATTTTCGGGATTTAAGTTAGTACTTTACACAAAATGTAAATAGTTTATTTTCATATGCAGGGATCTGAGGAGTGATTTTAAGAATGTCGATACAAATGTAACGTATAAAAGATATTTTTACTTAAATTGTTAACAAAATATTAATAGATGAGTTAATTATAGACTTCGAAAGGACTGAAATTCAGTACGCAAGTAAGTACAGTATAACAATTGTTATACATAATAACTACTTATAACGTTGAAATTCAGATTGTTAGTTTATAATATCTGATGTATCACGAACTAGGTAAGCGATTAGATTTTGATAATTCGATTTCTGGAGTAAGGTGAAATTGTATTTCAGACATTAACCTTATCTTGTTGTTTGTGTATTTAAGTATTTTCTTTCGTAGAAGTAAATGCAAACATTTTGATGGACAGTTACAAAAGGTAATTTATAAATTGCTATTAATCTCGTGTTTGTAAAAGTCATTATAATTATTATAATACAGAAAATAAAAATGATTGACCTTGAAAGGTCCAATAAGAAATTAATTCAAAAAGGGAAATTTAAAATTATAAAAATAACGTGTCAAAATATCACTTACCTAGCGTTATTTGCTTTGTATTAAAAATATTTCTATAGAAAAAATGTTTAAGTAATTTTGGCAATGGTAAACGTTTATAAAGTAAACAAATAAACAACAAACTAAACGTTATATTTCTAACAAACTCACTAAATGCCTGGATGTCGGAGTTTTGAGTATTTCTTGCAAACATTGCATAATCACTTTTTTAAAGTTTATAAAACATAATAATAACACAAAATGAAATGCACTACATCTCTTCGTAAATATACCTTTATGAGTTTCATATGTTTGTCAAAATACAACCATTTATTCAAAATGTAGCTGACTACATACAAAATTACGACACCTTCACTTAATTTATTTATTTTTTTAAGCCAGGTTTTAAGCAATATTTAAACCCAGCCTCACCATACCTCATATACCTTTTTTACGAATAATTCTTTTGAAAGGTAGGTGAATTACGATTTGGTAAGTATGCAAAAACATTATAAGTATTTATTTATAATGAAAAGCTACATATATGGCTAAAATTTTGATGTTATTCTGGAACATTTAACTTTATTTCAGACACCACTAACTTAAATTATTTAAAGACCATGAAACATCGGCTAAGCAAATAACGCTAGGAGTTTGAAATCAAAATTGTAAATTATTTCAATTCATATTTGTACAGCACGTAAAATCTTTAACTCTTCCTTTCAATTGCCAGTAAATTATATAAACGTGTAACAAGACAGTCAAGTCAAAATTAAATTACCTACTAACGTTGAACGAAAGATATTAGATTACTCAAAGGCAGATTTCTTGAAAGCAGGAAGCAATTTACTCTTTAGATTGTCAAACTTTTCCCTAAGGCATATCGTATAACAGAAAGGAAACGAGGAGTGTAACTTTATATCATTTGCATTTTAAGAGCTGTATCATTCACGTACGTAAAGAGTTGAAGTTATTCACAGAGTACATTTATATTCTAGTGTATTGATTTAAACTAGTTTCATGGATAGCGATTTTCCAAAAGACCATTTTACACTTGCCACATATTTTAACATAGCTAGTATTTAACTTCCAAAATTATAGTTATATTTATAAAATGTGTTTGTTTTTATTTATTAAAGTTTCTAGTAATTGTTGTAGTGTTAAGCAAATTTCTAATGAGTTTGTTCTCAAACTTTACAATGTTGTGGAAGAAAAGTTAAAACTGTTTTTCTTCCGTACTTTGTAGATCATGTTAAAACTAATTTACGAATGAAACAAAGTATAAACAATATATTTGATATCACATTTTGTGTAAATTTTTATCTAATTATTTTATTGAATACAAACTATTAACAAGGTGGAAACTTAATAAATTCATGATGGATAAGATAGCTTAACTATTTTTACTTCCAGAACAAGAAATGATAATATATGTATTATAATTAGTTTTTAATAATAAATTGTTAATAGCTTTTTAAATTGTAAAACATAATTAAAGGATTGAGTTAAGGTTAAGTTATATACACAAAAGGCAGTTAAAATATAAAAAAGTTTTGAAAAAAACTTACTATTATATTTAAGTTGCAATAAATCAATTATAAATAGATTTACATATACATCGTAAAACATAGCACCTCAGTTCAAACTATTGTAATGTTTTTGTAATAAAATAAAAAATGATAAGTAAAGAAATATTTATAGTTTAAACATTTTCCATTTTTATTTGTTTAATCGACCTAAGAAATAAAATTTTATAATATAATGAGTTTTCACAAAAGAATTTAATAATTTTTACTATTTAGCCATATTTTGATAAATCATAACGAAATTTAACCGTTGTTACCTGGTGTACTTTAAGTAAGAATACAAGTTTTATCAAAATCAGATTATAATTTTTTTGAATAAAATGGTATTACAAAAATATTCACAATTATAATACATTATTGATATATAATGAAATGATTAATAACATATATAAATTATAAAACGAATGTACTTTTTTTACTTACTTTTTATAATAAGTTAGAGATATTTTGAAAAGGATACCAGTGCATTTTATCTGCTCAAACAAATCACATAAACCTAATCCATCGGATTTGAAACGGAACTAAAGTATCTAAACTACCATTGTAGATGTTCATCGCATTCTCCAAAATGACTTTAGTCCAAAGGATTACTTCCAAACAGTTGAGTTTAAATTAACCGTACATAATACATAATTACACAACATTCTCCTAACGTAGACTTACATTGCAAAGCGGATATTGTGAATTTATTGGACAGTGTTAAGCTATTAAACCATGGATATAGATTCATTAATTCGTTAGTACACATTTAAATGATCAGAAACTTAACTTAATACATACACGCCCCGTCCTGTTGTTTGTATATCATAAAGTATTTAAATACAATTTAAGTTTAATTTTATTAAGTAGTAACTGTGAATAAAAATAACAATTTCACTCCTATTCAACTGTTGGGAAATTTATGTTCGTGAAATAAATTGGAGGAACTGAAAGTATTTTGAATAATTTTAAAGTAAAAAAAAACATATTCTGATTCTATCGTCTGATGTTTTTGCAATAAAAGCTATCATTATGTATTAAATATCTAATTAATTAAAAGTTAAATGAAAATTCATATGATGTAAATATATATATCTAATACTAACTTAGATAAATATAAACTTACTTTCATAATAAATTAACAAAATAAACTGTATGTTCACAAAGTTAAAGCTATAGTAGCAAACATAACAAATATACCATATACAATACCAGTATATACAAATGTAATACGTTAAAAAATAAAAAAAATAAAACTAATATCAGAGTCATTGCCTGGACCTTCATCAAATAAAAAATATTAGTGGTGCAACAAAAGACCAGTGTGGCAGTAATATATTATAGGACCTACTCTTGACATTTTACAAAATTAATATAAAGCAACTGAAACCTCATGCTTATATCTTTGGTGTTATAAACATTACTAATACCAGCATCAAAGTATGTTGTATAAACATGTAGGCTAATATAAAATTTTGTTTATATTGCCATGAAACCCCTCCCCCCTCCTCCAGACGAATTTCACGAATTTGATGAACTCAAACCACGGTCTTTTGCTATCCTCAAATGATTTTCAAGGTTATTTATTTTTTACCTATGAAGTATGTTTATTTAAGCAACTTATAATATGTATCCTGGCATAAAATGGTAATTTTATGATTATAGACTTGTGTACCTTTCTTTGCCAATCAATCTGCCCATGTGTTACAGATAAATGTAACGTGACAATTAACCCAACTAAACAAGCACTGCTATACTCCCCAAAAATGTATGTAACATAAAAAAACGAAAACGCATATTAATTTAATGTATTGAAAACATTCGACATTACCTTGATCAAAGAATTTTAAAACTGCAGGCATTTATTTAGAAAAAATACTTTTTTTCTAAATGCTAAATATACGTTTTATATTTATAATAAATTTGCTTCCAACATACAATAAATAGTTGCATACAAGTCGATAAAACATTTCCTGTTTATATATTTATCAATCCGTATCCATTGTTATTCTGGTGAAACAATTAAATTAACTTAACGTACAACATTTCCAGACCAATAAATTATGCAAATTGGCTTCTGCTTAGACTAACAATGGTACGTCTGCAGAGCTAACGTTAAATTATCTATTGTCCTAGTTTAATCAGTGCTATCTTGAATATTAAGAAGTAACACCAAGTACTGATAACATACTGCAAATCTAAAGCAGTTTTTGTCAAGCAATTTATGTAGGCCTATATCAAATACATAAATATAATCAAATTTAGGAATAATATCGGTTTTAAGGGTTTTATTATGATAGTAGATAATTTCAAAAACATTTTTAATGATTTTCGTTGTAATAGAAACATTAATCCTTTTACGTTTTATCGAAATATATTTTCGATGAAAGTTTTTCAGTAGCATATAATTTAATGAAAACTACAAAAACTGCATACCTTTGTTTTCTTAATAACCCTTTTATGAAAATGGCAAATCAATAGCATATGTATATATATATTATATTTATATATGATATAAATATATATATATATATATACATTTGTCAGAAATTTATTAACACAAACTTACGCCACCTTTGTGATAACAGGTTTTCTCAATTTATAATCACTTTAAGGAGAGCGGGTGGCTCAATTATAATTTTTTCTTAAAATTTCGGTTTTTCTGAACGCAGTGATATGTAATACTTGTAGGTTTGAAGTATACTAAGCTGAGAGAAAAATATTTTGAAATAAAGTTTGCACAGACGTTTTAGATAGTAATTTCGGAATTCGGCAGTGAATTGAATAGTGAAGTGTTTCGTTTTGTGATTTGTGTAATAAATGTGTGATTTTATTGCCTCATACATTGAAATTAACAAAGAAAAGGAACAATAGGCGGTAGGAAGGTGGTAAGAAGTAATAATGAAGCTATCCTAGAGGTTGAATGTACACCTAGGCTTTCTCCTAAAACTATACTACGAAGTAAGTCCTTCACTTATAGACTTTTATCACTTATAAACCCTCACAAATACAAAATGTACAGACTAACTTAATAAGAACCGAGCAAACTTGTTATAACCGCTCCTAGATATTGCTGGTAAACTATCTTCAAAGATTACTCCATTCTATCAATGGCAATGATTTAGACGGAAAAGTGGAGTGGTAGTTTTAACAGTGTAAAAAAGTATTTGAGAATTTTTTTAACATACTATCGGAATAACGAAATAATGGTACGTTTTCATAAAAATTTTTTTACTTGCGTAATCATTACAATTCGTTGATTTGTACCAAACATGAAATTGTGTAAAACTTATAAAAATATAGAAGAAGTAAAGAATAATAACAGTTATTAATTATAATTAGTCTTTATTGTATGATTTTACTTTGATCAATAGCTATGCTCTACTGGCAAAACAAAGGAAAACAAATGAGTCGTAAGCGCTTTTGAACAGTAGTACTTTTTCAATTATTCATCATCTGTTGCTATAGGTTGAGAATATAAGTTTTCTTTTAAAAAAGCCTCAACAAAAATCGGAAACAGTTTAGTCTGGTGATCTTGGAGGCCAATCAATAAAGTGGGAAATAACCATGAATGTATTTATTTCGGTTATTTTCTCTTTCGTATTTGTTGATTTATTAGATAATTTTTTAAACAATTTTAAAACGTGGTTATCGGTCCTCTTGTCACCCCAGTATAAGTAACATACTAAATACTAATTTGTTAGATTTTTAAAGCAGCAGTTATGTATTATGAGTTATGTAAATTTGTAACTATCAAAAACTGACACAATACCCAAAACCATAAAATACGTAAGCAATTTTGAAATACTAATTGCTAATGCTGGTGTTTATATATTTAGTAATAAATGCTAAAACAATATAACAAAAAAAACTTCTTTTAATAAATAAAAACTAACTATTTTTAGAAGCAGAATTGATGTCATGTGCATAAATTACATTGTTTAACTTTATTAACTCAGTAGGCTAGTAATAACCAAGATTATCTGTACAGGGACTAACTGATATCCAGTGTTAATTTTTTTTTTTATATATATAGGCGAAAAACCTGGGTGGTTAAAAATATCCAGTGTGGTACTTATTTACAACTAAATGCGGTTCCAGTAAACGAATAAATTACACACCTTCACACCTAGTAAATGCAAGCATTTTTTAAAATTTTACTGTCCCAAAAGAAATATTTTGTAGTTGGTGGTAATTTTTTAAAAAGTAATTTAAAATGTTATGAAATTCCCTTTCAATCAATACCCAACTTGGACACTTCTCCACAAGTATTCCAAAGTATTAAAAATAAATAAACTCAAACACACAAGTTCTAAGTAGTTTTAAAGTAAAAAAAAATGTTTTAATTAAACTTTAATCAAAAATATAAATTCTGATAATGAAGCACTACAAATTTAGTTTCTCGTAAACTTATTTCTTTATAAAAAATAAATAATATTTTCATTAAAGAATAATATACTGTAACTTAACTGTACTGGATTGAATTAACGTGGTATAAATTATTCCAAGCACGCAGCAGTAAAGTTTCATCACGTAGTGATGCTGTGGGATACGAGATGCAGTTAGTAAGACGTGACCAGATACTACATGTGCAAAGCTTTATTTTAATTATTATAGAATTAGTAATATCACTCAAAATAGCCTACGTGTTTTTGTCACTTACATAAAATAGTTTAAGATAAATCGTCCCTGATTTCCTTAAAATATTATGTGTTTGTTATGGATTAACAATTATTACAAATATTTATTAGCTATGATTATAGCTTAGCAATATGTAGCCTAATTGTATTGGGAGATCTAATTCACACCTTAAGATCATAGGTAGCCAATAAATCCCTCAGTTTCTTTCTACTTGGGCACAATATCAATAAGAACGTTAATGTTAAAATCCACACAAACTAAAAAATATTATTTTTCAAGTGTACAGCTTTTACAGAATAGACTCAAAGATATTAAAAAATAATTCCGAGTTTCCGCTTTGAGTACGATATAATCCAATTACAATATTTTTATCGAAATAACAAATTCGTTTAGCATCAGTGACTTAAATTTGTTTTAAATATAACTCATGACCTAATATATTTAAAAAAAAAATTAATTTGTTTAGAAAAATCCACCAATTTAAATAATAAATAAAAAACTAATCCTTCTATTTGAAAACAATCAATGATTTTAATATTAAATCCATGTTCTGACAAAACGAAAACACCTGTATTGATTCTGAAAACATTAATTTAAATAATGATTAACTTGGTAGCTCATTATATGCTATATTGAACTGAATCCAAGTTTCCCTAACCCGGAAAACATTGTATACCATCTACTGCTCATTCTCTTGTCTATGTACAAAGAAGTTCTGTAAAATGTCACTAATGTCATCTTACTCAAATATTCTTTAACATTCATATTTAAATGGAAACTTTACTTTGAGTATTTATGTATTTAGAAGATTTATTATGTCTTACCAAAAAGTATTTGAACCAATATCAGGAGATACACTACTATGTAATTAGTATACAATCATTTTTAATTAACCGCATTGTCATAGTATTTACAATAAATCATTCAAAACCTGTTTAATAGTTGTATTTTTTTATAGTACTAGTAATATTATCTAAGTCTTAACCTATCGTTCAGTTTCAGATAGTAACTATCAGACACTATTACAAAATTCAGTTTTATTATTTTTTAACAAAAATATCGGTTTTTATGGTTTTTATTTATACTTTTCTTCTTTGATTTTGTTGTAAGATTGGGAACAAAATGACTGTACATATAAATTAAATGCATTGTTAAACATTAGTATACTCTTTCAAGAGTTTCGAATAACATGAGGCAAACAATTAGTGAATATTAGGAGTAATGAGTGTATAAATCTTTGACTGACTAGCAAATAAAAGCAGATTGGGAAGTCATGTTAAGTATTGGTTTAGATATTGTTGAAGTTTTAGTTACTTTTGTTTTAGATTTTTTATAAAAAAAATTTAGTCTTACAAATTAAATGATTTTAAATTTTGGTTGTGGTTATAAAGTTTGTGAAATAAGAAATTATTCACAGAAAATTCATTTTCAATTTTTCTTAAATTTATACAGATTTAAAATAAACTATTAATTTAGCTTTATAATTAATTACAAAATAGTCTAATTGAATTTGTTAAAGGGTTAATAGATTACTCAAAGGGATCGCTCTTATTTATTTGTACTTAGTATTTTTTCTGTTGTACTTCTTTGTTTTTATTTATAGGGATAATACGTTTTTGCACGGTTTTAAGATCACAAATTTACGAGTTTTCTGTGAAGGCCTACTTATATTATAACACAAATTAAATACTTTGAACAAGTTGTTTCTCTTAACATAGTTATTTATATGTTATTTAACTCTTTCTACGAAAGGTATTTATGTTTAATTTTTTTTTATGTGCTGGAAAGAAATAATAATGTTTGCTTACTAAAAATACATGTAAGTTTTAATAATGTTTTAGCAACACTGACTGTATAAAGTGTAAATTAATAAGGTGTAAATAAATAAAAATAGAAAACATTGAAATTGAAATGTATTGAGCCTTATTTTTATAATACGGTGAGTAAAACATGTAATCTACTTTATCTCAATGCTTATTTAACAAGTGCCGTGTGCAAATGTAACCTACTTCTTGAGGCTTGAAAGACAGTTACGTGAAGTAGCTTGTATACTACATATACTCGTATTCTACAGAACACCTGTGTTCTGTTTTATTTATTGCATTGAGACAATTTCCGGTGGAAATATGTTTTAACAAAACAAGTAAATGTTAAATTATATCTAAACAATGTAAATTCTTTGCCCATTAGATAATTATCAAATTAAGTTTCTTATAGCATGTATTACTATCAGTCAATAAATTTACCTAAGCGTTTAAAGTTAACAAAGTCAGATGTTTGTAATTCAGTAAATTGCTCAGACTGGCTGTCTTAAGCTAATAATAGTACAACTGCTGCGACAGCGTAAATCATCTTTTGTCTTTGTTTAATATTTAACATCTTCAAACAAGGATGACAATCAAAGACTGCCTATGAAAGTAATTTTCTATTTTCTACTAGGTAAATAATTAATAAAAATTTATTATTGTTTTTGAGAATATTATTTACAACTAGTTCAACATTTACAATAATTATTTGTGGAATATTTGCGTAATGGCCTCAACGGCTGCACATATAAATATTATTGTGTTTGAATACAGTTTTATACACGCTTGATAAAACTCATTTCTAATTCTATCCTTAGTGTGTACTACGGAATTAATTCCTTAAATCCACTTTACACTACTCAAAACAAATTTTATGAACTCCGGAAAATTTTTATTTTTAATTACCTAAATTATATTTGCCATTTATATAAATAAAATGTACATTTTTATAGTAAAATTTTAACTTATTAATATTGTTAAAGGTTTTAACAAAAACTATAATTTTAAAGGGATACAAAAGAGATTTACATACTTTTTTTTTAGTAATTTAAAAGGGGGTGAGCTGGTTGGTCCTCGTTCCTGCCCCTGGATAGCTGTTACTCTAGAGAAACAGTGAACTGAACGCCAGCAGTCGCTTCTCACGAAGTCCTCCGACGACAAGCTATGCGCAATAAAAGTCAACACTTAATCAGTCCTTTTCAGGATTCTCATCGACGAACTTCCAGTAGGAAGCGAAGCCATCCAGATCGACTGAAAGTTAATATTTGGAACTCCAAAGACGACTCCGTCCAAGACGTGAGGAAATTTTATGATATTGACAAAACCATTATTATGAGAAGGAGAGGTGTTATGTATAACAGAAGAATTGAAGTATGGTGTAATGGAAGGAGTGATGCAGAGGAACTTCGCCAAAGAATTAAAGCTAAACAGGATCCGAACAAGAAGCGACACATTTCCATCGGATCAACCCATCAGGAGCGGAAAAGAAGGGTGAAGTCATTATTACCGGTGAAAAAGCTACCATTATCTTTTATGCATTGGAACGCACGATCCCTAATGAATAAGATTGAGGAATTGAGGCAAGAAATGGACGCGAATCAGGTGAAAGTAGTTTGTGTACAAGAATCCTGTTTTCCCTCGGATGCAAGTAGACATCCAGGCTTTAATAACTACAAAACATTCAACTACTCCAGACCGAATAAAAAGGGTGGGGGGGTTGTTACGCTGGTGCATAAGTCAGTGCCTGTGAAAAACCATGAAGTCATAGTGACCGCTAATATGGAAGCTATATGCTGTGATATTATCTTAAACCAAAACATTGTGATAAAAATTGTAAATGTGTATATACCCAACCAACTGATAACACATGAGGAGTTGAACTCCTTACTACGCTCTCAGAAATATTTAATTATAATGGGTGATTTTAACGCTAAACATGACTCTTGGAACAGTGGTCCAGGAAATGGCAATGGGCAGCTATTGCAAAACTGGTTACTTTCAAACAACCTCTTGCTCCTAAATACCAACAAAGAACCTACATACCAATCAGCTAGTACGGGTTCACTGAGCACCTTGGACCTCACGCTGATCAGTCCAGATTTGATCGACTTGGTGAAAAATTGGCACGTGGGCAGAGATCTCTCCAGCGACCATTTTCCGATCTTCTTCGAAATTCCTATCGAACAGAACGCCAGCGCAAGAAACCAGATTTCAGCGAAGTTTAAAATAAGGGAGGCAGACTGGGACATGTTCAAGGCCCATACAAGTAATTGCCACGTTGCTAACGGAATCGAAGATGTCGAGAAAATAATAATATCTGACGCTAAGAGATGCATTCTGATGTCCGGCCCAAATCGAAAGGACAAACCCTCAAACATTTGGTGGACGACAGAAATCTCAGAACTCCGTAAAGCAAGACAAAAAGCAAGAAGACAGTGGAAAAAGCACCGAACGCCAGAACTCCGGATGAAATACAATCAATCTGCTGCTAGGTGCAAAAGAGCTATAAAAGTAGCAAAACAAACATCTTGGCGCAGTTTCGTCAACGGGATAAATTCAACACTCCCTGCTCAGCGGTCTGGAAGCGTTTCAAGGCCATTCAAGGTAAACCTTTAGAGAAAATTTTCCAAATACAAACCTCTAGTAGAACACCAGTCACAAGGGAAAAGGACATCGCTGACTACTTCAACTCATCATATATGGAAAAATCAGGAAACGAGACGATTTGGCCCACTCACCTAATCGCGGACAAGGAATCTTTCTACAACACGCTCAACAAATTGATGGAACAAGATGACATCAGCAACAACCCGTTCACTACAGTAGAGGTAAAAAGTGCTATAGATCAACTTAAGGCAACTACTCCAGGCGAAGATGGCGTACATAATGCAATGCTGCAGAACTGCTCTAAGGAGCTAACTCTTGAACTTATTTTGAATCTCAATAATATCTGGACGGAAGGTGTTATACCAGCGAAATGGAAACAAGCTACTATTATTCCCCTGTTGAAGCCTGGAAAACCCTCCGAACTCTCTTCGTCATATAGGCCAATTGCGCTCACATCATGTGTTGGGAAACTACTGGAGAGAGTGGTTAATAATCGCCTGATATGGCGAATGGAACATTTTGGACTTCTCAGTCAACAGCAGTTTGGCTTCAGGCCAAAAAGAAGTACTACCGACGCACTTCATTTCTTCACTGAAAGCATCTACAACGGGTTTTCAAGGAAAGAGTGCACCACAGCCGTCTTAATTGATTTTGAAGCTGCATTTGATAAAGTCTCCAGGGTTACGATTATCGATCAATGCACCAAACTTGGAATAAAAGGTAAAATTTTGAAATTCATTGTGGATTTCTTGAAGGACAGGACCATCAAGACAAAAATCAACGATACGTACTCGTTCGAGGGGGCCACTCTCAATGGAATCCCGCAAGGCTCAGTTATTAGCCCGTCACTATTCAACATAGCTCTCTGGGACTTAGAAACTGTTATGCCTGCCTCTGTATCTCTGGCAGTCTACGCTGATGATGTCACCATATGGGCCACTGCCCGGGAACCAGCCTTGGCGACTAGCAGTGTACAAGAAGCTTTAGAAAACACTATCGAATGGTGTAAGAAATGGGGGTTAACCATTTCTTCTACAAAGACAGAAGTCTGTTTCTTCTCAAAACGGTACACACATAAGAACTATAAGCCACTCGTTTTTATGAATAACATCGAAATTCCATATAACAAACATCCTACGCTACTGGGAATCAAGCTGGATCCGAAGCTTCTCTGGAACGCCCATATCAGCTCAATTGTCGAAAAAAGCGCCAACAGGATAAATTCTCTAAAAGTCATCTCAGGCAGAGTCTGGGGAGCTGACACATTTATGCTGAGACAGTTCTATATCTCATTTGTAAGATCAAAAATGCTTTATGCCTGTGAGGTGTGGGGTGGCGCAGCTGAAACTCATATTAAAAAACTACAACTTATGCAGAATTGTGCACTTCGGATCTGCCTGGGATGCCCAAAGACTACAAGCTGCCAAGCGATGGAGATTGAGCTCGCGATTGCACCACTGGACTTGTACATCCGGATGCTCCAAATCAAGAAGCATTTCCAAATTTTGGCCACGCCTACCTTGCATGACTCTGTTCCGGACAGATACAATAGCGTTCGTCAGTCGTTCTACAACTGCAGAAATAAACCAAGTCCTGAACTTGAATGTTTGAGACCACAGACTATTCCAACGACTTTGAAACATCCACCATGGCTGAGACCCAAAATCCAGGCAATCCTGGACATTCCTGGCTCATTGACAAAGCAAGAGTCTCCTATGCTTCTTAAATCGGTATCAATAGAAATGATTCGTGAGAGATATGAGTCATATCTGCTGATTTACACGGACGGGTCGGTTGACAAAGCAAATGGAAGAGGAGGAGCGGCGTTTTACTGCCCAAATATGCAAGAGATCTTCTTGTTCCCATGTGATGCATCCTCCAGCATGAATGCTGAACTGTTGGCTTTGAGTGCTGCACTGCAGTTCTGCCGAACTGTAGAGCAGATAAACATCTGCATCCTCACAGATTCCAGATCTGCCCTTCAAGCCATCCAGGCCAGTCAAGCAAACGATTACTTTTTCCGCATATCAGAAATCCATGACCTGTTAGCAAATCTGAAGGAAAAGAACATTGTGTTGCAGTGGATCCCGAGCCACTGTGGTATACCAGGCAATGAAAAAGCTGATGCGTTGGCCAGCACCGCATGTAACATGGGCCCTGCACCTGAAGCATGTTTTTCACTACTGCAGTGCAAGAGAGCGGCTGAAAACTGGCTTGAAACTACATGGAACCAGCGATGGCAGCACTGCGACTCTGGACGAGCCTTTTACGCTCTTCAGCGTACTCCAAGTGATCCCCGTTTACACAAATCAATTCCTCGATTCGTGTCTTCATTTGCGGCAAGAGCTCGCACGGGTCATATTGTCACAAACAAATATCTACACCGTTTTAAATTATCTAATAGCGATCTGTGTGGCGTCTGCATGTTGGTGGAAGAAAGTCTGGAACACATTCTCCTCCAGTGCTCCCACTTCCTTAGGGAGCGAGAAATATTAAAAGTGAAACTTGGTGAAGAGGCCACCCTGGCGAATATTCTATCGGACAGCAAGTTTTGGCAGAGTGCGGCACTGTTATACCGGAGACATCGAGCCATCGGAGCGGAAAGCACTGGAAGCTCGCCTTAAGAAGTAAGAAGTAAGTTTTAGTAATTTAAAACCTTTTATTTAAAACCCCTTTAATTAAGTTGCACATAGTCTGATTGTGTTTTACTTTTGTGTAACATTTTCTCCCACATTATGATTCAAATTTCGTTTCTATCTTCTATTAAATTCCTTATCCTTATCATACAATAGCCCTAGTTATCACTATCATTATTTCCCTTACTAAATCGTAGTTTGCGCCTTCGTTGTTTCACGTATACTTTCCTTGTGATCTCTATAATACCAAATTCTTTACCTTTCTCTTTCGTTACCGACTTGGTTCTCTTTAATTTTCCTCCCATCTCTCTTTCATAGCATATCCATAATATACACATAGTATACACATCTTTATAATATATACTTTTTCTTTCATCTAAACAATTGAATAAAATTGCGTTCTTTGTCTTTTATTTACTTTTTTTCTTTGAACCTATGTTTTTGGGACATTGTATTACAATTCTACTTAAATTGGAAATATTTGTATGCTGTATTTATTAAAACTAAACTCATTTACATATAGTTAGAATATACCGATTGCCATACGTTAAATGACCTAATAAACCCGCATAATGACTTAAAACAAAAAATCTAATCAATTACACTACAGCCTAAACTTGATAAAAAAGTAAAATTGTTATTAAAATCTGTTTAGACCTGGAATAATCATTAATTCAATTTGTTTACTCAGGTTTATTGTTTCCTTGCCACAATTATTTATTCCACAATGTTGACTTTTTCTTTTAAAATTTACCCAACCACAATCATAGTTGGAGTTGCACTGTAATTATCTATCTTATTAATAAAACCAGATAACACAAACATTTTTCTCTTTTGTATATCCTCGAACTACACAATACGTTTATAAACACAAACTTTTTTTGCACATATTTTTCGGGGGATTGTAAACAACACAAATATAATAAATGTCAACATTGCACTTATTTTTAACCTCAATCTACATAGATTAGTACGTGCTATGTTTATTTTAGTGCTAACTAAAACTCTATCTACCTTAACGGCTAATAAAATCCCCTGCATGTTTATCAAAATTTTGCTTGTGATTTTGTTTGGTCGTTTTACTTTGAATAATTTTTAAGTCAATATAATTTATTCTTCTACTTTCCTTTTTAATACCAGTTTCCGTAAATCAACTATGCAACATAGTTTATAAAGTCTAATACAACTTGGTTGTTTTTCTTTTATCTAGTAAACCTTCAATGTAAACAAACCTTACCATACATTCTAATTGAAGACCGGATCGCTTATACGACAGTATAAATGTGAAATAACGTACAATATTTATTTCCAATTTTAAAGTGTTTAACTGTTCTATTACTGTACTTTTATTGTTGCTATGTTTCCAGCCTCATCCCTATTTACTGAATTTTGAATAAGATACAGAATTACATACATCATTAATCATTGCATGCATCATCTATAAGTATTTGACCTACTTCACCTACCTTTACTTTCAGATTAACTGTCTACTAGACTTCGAAATAAAAAACTATCTTCAACAGTATCCTTAGGCCTAATAAACATATATTTATAAGTCCAAGATTTTTGAAAATAATTTTTCTGAAAATCTGTAAAGTTTTAATTAATGCACCAATATTCTTTAAAGTTGTATTCTTTTAAACAGCGCATTTATTGTTATAGACTATTACATTTAAAATTTACAGTTTAATCTGCATAAATAAAATTATTATTAAAGATTAGCTTCTCGTTTGGGGTTTAACTAGTATAAAGATTGATGGAGATTTATTTTCTGCAAATTACAATTCCGTGGAAAGCTTCATGAACACTAACTAAAAATACAATACTTGTCATTTGACATGGGTAACAACTTATTGTAAACATTAATTGTATCTATCATTCAATAATGTTCAGCCTCTACCATTATAGGTTTGAATCCAACAGTACTTTAGAAATTTTAAAATTAATATCATAAACAATATTTAATAACTTATAATATATTATCAATTACTTCTACCGGTATTTCTTGTATATTATATATACACATGTTATGGTGACAAACTGATTATTAAATTCTATAAACCAGCTTTTTAAACTTAAAAACATTACATATAAAACTAATTCAACAATAATTTTTGATTACTGTGACTTTAATTAATTGTTATAACGAACGATACAACTAATTATTTTAAATATCTCACCTTTATAAATAAAGAACCAGTTAAATTTAAAAGTGACTAATGAAATTAATTATGCTTTGTCATGTTTATGAATGTAGCGTTTTTATAGAAATCTTCAATATATATTTAAGCACCTCATTGCTCTCCTACAAGAACTGCAGCTTTTGTTACATGTAGGAGTATCCTGATAGTATCCTGCCCCTTTCATAACTTTCCCTTTTGTTTACCCTAAGCGCTATAAGGGTTTCGTCTTCTACGTTCGCACGGCTTTCCCTCAAACATATTCTACAAGTAGCTATTACAGAGAGACATCACTGGGTCTAGAAATTAAAAATGTTTAACCGTTGATTTTACTATAAAAAGTTGTCACACCGTTTAATAAATGTGATAAACATAATAACCCAGGCAACAGGTACTTTTACCTAGAAAAAAATGGGGGAGAGATGAAATACATGAAATACATGGTAATACAGTACATTTTGACATCCTAAAAATTATACTAAGTTTGTGAGCCACATCCCTTTAAGCTTACGCCGCTATCTTGGAGAATGGTGTCCAAATTACGAATTTTCCCAAATAAGTTAAGTTTTACGAGTCCTAGAAAAAAAATCGTATACAAATTATAGTGAATTAAATTATCTAAACATTTTTTTTCAACATTTTTTTTGTGTTAACTAAATAGTTTTAGAATTAAGTTTCAAGTGTGTTGAGTATAAAAACTTCATGAATACGCTATTATCACCTGAAATTGATGTTGTTATTGATGAATTATTTATAATAATTATTATTATTATTATTATGTTATTACTTTATTATTTAACTACTATTTGCTTTGTGATAATAATAGTAATAATTTTTTTTTACGTACTACCACATCACTTACACGTACTTCCACACCACAGCTGAGGTAAGCTAATGGCGCGTTTTTATTTTATTGTGGTTTTCTCATGGGACCAAATCCACCTTTTTGAAAGACATGTAATAATAAGACCCATAGCCAAAACAATGTTAGGAGCCAATCATTGAATACATTCCATGGCATGACATGTGTGTAATTCATCTATAGTTCGAGTATTAAAATCAGAACTATTAATTAAATACGAATTGCGAAAACCCCTCCTGGTCAATTTCGATTCCTGATCGCATGATAGTCAAAGCTTCAAAAAGTACTGCTTCACTAAAAGATGCACAAAAACCAAGAGAGGATATAACGTCCATCACTTGACCGGATCCGAATTTCTTGTAAAAGAATGTATCCGTTCTAATGCGCAAGCGTCACAAAATGACCTAGGTCGTGCTGCAGCAATTAAAGAAGGAGGTAAAGCAACATACTTGGTTTTACTTTTCTCTAGAGAACCAAGCTTTTTTTTTATATAATATCTTGTAAAAAGTATGCAAGGTTTCAGGGATAACATTTTCAACATCTTGAAATATATTGTCTGTCGGTGGGTAATGCGATGTTACATTCACTTGGAATTACATGTCCTGTAGGACTATCATTGCTGCAGCTCAAACAATAAGTAAACGCTTTTCGTTCGGATCCGATTTCCTATTATTGTAAAATTTGTCTCTCAGAAATTTGAATAACGTTTTTTGAAAACATACTACAGGTGATTTGCTCGATGTTACTGCGATAACAATATCATCGTCGTATTTCTCAAATAATTTAGATTTAAACGTTTTCACTTGTGGACAAAAATCTCTTTCGGTTTGATTCATTAAATCGCGAAGAGAAAATTGTTATTCATGAATGTTTTCTTCCAAATAGGAATAAATATTCTCCATTGCCTAGTCAATATTTGAGGCTGTTGGATGTCCCGTTTTATCTCCGCTTCTCAGTAGATGGTAGAAGTTTTTCAAACACTAAGCGTTGTACTTTCCATTTGCGGCTACTAAATCGGAAACATTATGAAGGCAATTAAAAACTTCGTTTGCCCAATCATCCCCATGACTCCCAGCAAATCTTAAAAGTTCATCTCGCATGGTAATTGTGCGCAAGTCATAAACAATTTCACGGGTGGCGAGAGTTTTTTATTTTCCTTCAGTAACTAAATAAAGTAATGTGTGTAGATTTTACTACATGATGCACGATGATTGATTGTAAATTTTTCAAAAATCGTTCAGCTTTTCCGTCGTGTATTAACACTTGCTTCTCTAAAAGCAGTCATACCCATCTGCTTCACAGTTGTAACAGCACCGTTTTTTACTGTTTCTGCGGTTATAAAACATGTTTAATCTACATCAGACATATTCAAAAATTGCAGTGCCCACAAAACGAATTCAATGCTTCGAACGATGTGTTAAGGCGCGTAAATTATTAACTTTATAATTTTCAATTTTTCGAAACTTTTACAGTTTACCTTTAGTTTACCGCAAGTGTAATAATTATGTATTTTCATTTTTGTTTGATTCTTAAATCAGTAAATTCTTTCATAGATAGTTGCAAAATAGCCTAATGTGTTTAGTCAAAGGAATGAATACGTAGCCTAACTTGAAGATCCATATTAGAGTTTATATCATGTTATAGTTCAATATTGAAGTTTAAATCAAGTTTTGAATAGTTTTGAATTAAAAGCACATCATAAAGCATAGCAAGTAAAATTTAACTAAGGCAAAGCATAAGTGTAAATGTATAAACTTGGAAGCTTTAGCAATGGCTTTAAACAAGTATTTGACTAACCATAACTTGTCATGAAAAACTTTAACAATGCTAAAATCAATCTGCAACTTGCAAATAATTTCGTTAAACATATTTAATTTATTATTAATGCTTGTTTTTTTAAACCGTTGAAAATATTTTTAACATTTAGCTTAGGAAATTGTGTTAAATTCCTAACTGTATTCATGTCTCGAGCACCGTACTCAATATCAAATTCAACCAAACAAAATTACACTACAATTATGTTTTTGAAGAAATAAACACTCAAAACTTAATGTAGGCTACAGTGTGTTCTAGAAAATCGAAGTTAAATTAGATATAGTTGTATACAGCTATGCAGATAGTTTAACAAACTATCTAACATAAGTGAACTTTATAAGCAATTATTAAGTCTACATTTTCTAATAGGCTAGAGTTTAAATAGTAAATATTTTATTAAACACTTTGGTGGAATAGACACGCCAACTTCAGCAAAACAGTCTCTCTGACACTATTTCCTTATTTATATTAATAAACATTTTTTTTAAATATATTTAAGCGATTAAAATTTAATTTTCTCTAAACAAATTATTATTTTTTTTTAACTTTATTCAGTAAAGATTTTAATATAAAAAGGTTGGCCATCAAGCATACATAAATAAATGCATAGATATATAGCTATATATAATTATAAAACATTATTTAACTGGTACCATCTACCTTTAGAATATGTACACATGAACAGTATAAGTTTATACTGTGAAACCATTTCTTGTCTGTGATGATTACTCTGTAACAGTAAACTAAATTATTTTCGTAATTAAACATAAGGTTCTCTTTAGTTTTCAACAAAAATTGGTAATATTTTCTTATTTGTGTACTTAAGGCCATATACAATGTACTCAAGATCGCATAACTTTACTTAAGGGCATATATATTTTTATATCGTTATGCAAATCCTCTTTTTCTAACCAACCCATTCATTGTAAGTGGTTAATTCAGGTATTTCTGAGGTTTCTTTGGTTCACTCAAAAAGGTAAAAAAAAATATGTATGTGTTATTAACGTATATGTATGTTCAATCTCAAACGGCCGGTACGACTTCCAACTGTTATTTATTTGTTCTAGACTGTCAATCAAAATATACACCAAGCTTAGATGAATATTTTATTTATTTGTGTTTATGCAATAAAAATTGAGCAAATTTAAAGCTTAGTATCTTAAAAATACAATAGTAAAACCAACTAATTACTATACTTACACTTAGAAAATATACGCAGTCTGACAGAATCGCCTATAAAATAAAAATGTTAAAAACAACCAAGACACATGCAATTTAGAACATTTTGAAAAGAAATTAAAACATTTGTCAGAATTCAATTGAACCTAAGTTAACCTGAAAATATTCTTTTGTGGAGATTTATATAGTAGCCCAATTAAATATAATTTGTTTTAAATATACATTGTATACTAAGTATATTTTTATCGACTTTCAATATATTCAACTATTTTGTTTGGGATCTAATTCATAACAGAAAAAATGCACCAATACTGTCATTTAATTTTTCTAATACTAAAATTTATTGCAGTTTTTATATTGTAATTGATTGCATATTAATAAACGATATAATTTTAAGGACAGATTCTTCTTCTTTTAATCAATAATAAGCGTTGTTTGTTTTGTCAACTTTGATTATTTTATTTGCGAAGATCAGCTAAGTGCCGTATAAAAGTGAACCCTTAGGATTATGCCGGAAGCTAAATCGAGATTGAGTTTAAACAGAAAATACACTCTAGAGAAGACTTATATTTTTTTAATAGATTACAAAATTCTTGTTCGTTTGTATTAAAAAAAGAAAGAAAAAACTATTTTGAATTTCTTACAGATATGCATTTTAGATTAGATGATTTTTTTATAAATTGTATTTTTTGTAAAGAATATATATTTTAATTTATTAAAAACTATTATTTTAAAGTAGTAAATATTTCGATTTTTCAATGTCGTTTAGTAAAAAAATTTTTATTTGAGAAAAGTGAAAACACAAAAGTTTATTTCTCATACTCTAATACTTACAAAATAATATAAACTTTGTATGGTATAGTATATCTTACAAAAGAAACATTTTAAACACACACAGCTTTAAAAAACCTTCAAATGAATTTTGTCAAACAAATAATTTGTTCGTACATATGTCCCGTTGCTGATAAATATGATTTTAATTTGATACACCAAAGTTGTTGTCTGATCGGAGCACTTGTATTTCATTATAACTACAATTATTATTTACATAATATAAATATGTAATTAAACATATGTTTACATTTACATAAAGTCTACGATCTAAAGTAGTAATTTATACAATAGGTTTTAAAGTTATTTAGTTCAACTTACTTATTTAATTAATTGATTCATAAAATATTCGATCATGATAATAATGTTTTTGTGGTGTGTAGAAGATTATAATTTACTTAATCTTTAATCCCTAAAACAAAAAGAACACTTATCAATTCAGTCTTATTTATATGTTGTCTGCAGTAGGCTGCATAACGTAAATAAAGCAAGTATTTTTCATTTCCAATTATGTTTGATTCTCCTTTATGCAATTAATTGCAGTAGGGTGTTACAAATGATATTAGATCAATCGCAACAATTAATTAATATGTTCCCTGGTAATTCTGTATCCATTTCAAAATTGAGTAACTATTTACACATAAACCATTATTTGTTTATTTTTGATAAATGTCCATTTGCTACACTGACTGATTATAGGAAAAGGGAAGAAATGCAAGTAATTGTAGGTTTAATAAGAAGTATACATTTTCAAAACACGGTTATATTGCCAAACATGACAATTCCGTTGATGAAAATGATGATAAAACACAATCAAATAAAACAAAACAGAATTATAAACAATCATGGAAGAACATTAAAAAGTAGACCAATATACAGAAAAATAGGTTACCTTTTGTAAACATTTGTATTGACAAAACGAAGTCTTGGCAAAGCCAAATTAAATAAATGATACCTTTGTTATAAATATGAAAGATCTTTTATGATAACCGTTTAATTAAAAAATCACAAAATATTGATATTTTGGGACACGACGACCACCATATTTTGTAAGAAATTATTTCTCAACGAAATTTAATTTCTATGAAATTTTTATAAACTCTTTTAAAAATTTAGAAATTAACAAATAATAACTTAATTTTATTAATAATAACAAATAAGTAATATTATTTGACAATGAATTATTTTTTGAATTTGTATAACAATATGAAAATTGAATAGCACATTTCAGTAATAATTGTCTAAAAACTTGGATAGTTAATATAAGAGAAGAAAATCTATACTATAGACCTACTGTGATATTTATCTTCTATAACATATCGACAGAAGGCTCTACACCTCTCATCTTATGTATTATGGCAATAAATAATGTTTGATCCCCTACTCCTGGCACGTGGTGTTCTTGATAGCGAATCAGATCACGTTTTTAAGCCCCTACTTTTGTTTTGATTCTAAATTATAATTTGGGAAACCAAACGAGACAGTTAAATAAAACAAAATCTCAAAACTACTGTATATATTTGTATGATGCAGATAAATTAGTTAGCATTATCTGATAATCGGTTGATTTTCAATGTGTTAAATCTAACAGTTCTTATGTTGAAATTGAGATTGTATCAGTTAAACATTCGCTTGTTTTTATTAAATAGGGACTATATTTATCTAACTGGAATCAATTGTTTTTAGTATTACATGACAGTTCCATAAGTTAAGTGTACTTTTTCGAAAACTATTTTTAATTTAATAAACCATAATTTGTAGGTCATTGGAAATTTTAGCAAACTAGTCGACTCCAGATGTGACACAATAATTTATTTAGTAAATATATATTATTCGTAATCGGTAGGTAAGCGATTTTGTTTGGGACAGATCCAATTTATAAATATATTAATTCATTATGGTCGCCCTGAGTATCCCATTGGGTTAATATTGAGTCTTAAAAGTTAGATGTTATACTGTTTTTTATAGGTTAAGTTGAAATAATGATATATTTTTAATTCAATGGAGGTAGATCGTGATGATTTAAATAAAATAAGATTTGAATCAAACGTAAATTACTCCTAGTATTTAATGAACACTGACTAAGCCAGTAAATATATATATGAAAACATAGAATACAAACAAGTTATGCAAAAGATCTTCAAAATTTTAACATCACATCTATTTTGGTCTACTTACTTATTAATGTTTTCATTAAAGAAGGGAAAATACGCATTGTTCTTCTGTTTACGCTGGCTGGCTAAACCACTAAAGAAAACTTCTTAAGTGAAATTAATGTTGAAAATTGTTTCATCAATAGAGTAAAATGGAGATGGCATGAACTGAGACGTATACAAATTTGTATGATTTTATAAAAAAAATATTTACAAAAGTAGTTTGTACTTTGTTTTAAATTTTTGTGTCAAAAAGTTCAAACTAAGTAACAATTTATTTGTAATTATTTTTACTATTTCGGTAAATAATTTCTTAAATTTGACTACACGCGGTTTATTAAAGTTATTGCCCCATATGTTACTCTTCAAAGTTTGAAATAGGGTTTTTAGACCAGATAAAAGAACATTTTACTATCCATCTGTGTGATAAAAGAACTGTATCATCTCTCTAATTAAGTTGTAAATACAAATTATACATATTGTATTTGACTTTAATTCCTAATATGTATTTTCACTTGATTCTCCTAATATTATTAATTTAAAAAAATAATATAGTATAGTTTTAAGCATTAACATATTATAATGTAACGATAATTGGAATCAATAAATTCTCAATAAGTTACCTTATTTTTCCATAAGAATAGCTCCATTTCGCTTTCTTCAAATAAAAATTATTCTAACCTATTTAAATTTAGTTAGGTTTGTAAAACATAAGTATAGAAGAAACATACGAAATATGTTCATTATAAGTACGGTTACAAAAATATAAAAAATACTTTGTAAGTCATTTTACAAAAAATCATTTCTCTTCCTAACAGTCTGAAAAGACAAACCTTGCTATTTGGTTTTAAATTCAAGGTTTACATTCCAATAAAAACAATGGTAACTAAAAGTAAACACATTTAAGAATAAGTTTGTTTATTTCGTGTATTCACGTCTTCAAAATACACAAAAAAATTCTGTATCCCTTACTTTTACCAATATTTACATAGTGTAGAATAATTTTTTTTTTTTTTTTTTTTTGCTTTCCATGCCACTTTGCGCCTTTCGGCTAACGAGCATGTTTTTTTGGGCTTTTTAATATTTTATGGTCCCCCGCGGGATTTGAACCCGGGACGTCTTGCTTATGAGGCAAGTACCATAGCGGTTGAGCTATGACAGAGAACCAGTGTAGAATCATATACTTCAGTGATAGCGTAATAAATAAAGGTACAATTAAAGAAAAAGTGCAACAGTTGGTAGTTTGTGACACTCGTTTGGATTTCAAACTACCTAGATTTCCCCAAGCTAATTATTGTAAAACTCTTTTATACTTATAATACACATAAATAAGCAAAAAATGTGAAACATTTTGGGTGTATGTTTTCCATCCTCGCCAAAATTAGGACAATAACTTAAACATTTTCCCGACGCTCAAAACTATTAAACAAATATTTTATTTGTAAAAACATTTAAAATGTTTCAAATTGCATGTTTTAGTGTTAAAATAAGTATGTGCAACTTATAGTACGATAAAAAATAAGCCTTTATAAGAAAACACTATTTTTAAAGAAAAATCCAAAATTGAGCTACAAATCGGGATTATACTGCGGAAATATTCAACATGTTTGTGAGATCCCAATGTTTATCAATGCCTTAATGTAAAAGAGTATTTAAAACTTCCATTACCTCAGAAAATAACTTGTTTATGAAATTATCATAAAATACAAATTCTAATTAAAGAATTAACGAAAATCAAGCAAAATATGATGAAATCTTTGGCACAAATGATCAACAGTATTTTAAATCCCCTTCAAATTTGAATTATGATAAACTAAATAAATTTCAAATAATGTGTTATAGTATTAAAAAAATACAAAATGAAGGTAGTCGTTAAAAATGCGAACCTTTTACGTAAATTAAGAGCAAAAAATGATGATTTATTAGTCCCAATTGGTTCTTAAACCCATGAAAGTGTTTGTTA
>JAGFPH010000070.1:556669-621685 GCA_018207615.1 Philaenus spumarius
GTTTAAATACTAAAAAAATAAAATATCAAATAAGATAAATTTATTTATAACTACCACTTAAAAAAACAAATAGGTTGTACTTCTTTTAAGTCTTCTCGCTGATTCTGTATGTTCTCCAGGTGTACCATTTCGACATTTAAGTGCCAAAGAAAACTCTTTTCATGTGTCTGTGCAAATTTATTAATTTCTTTCTCCAACGTTTCCATTCTGTGAAGCTCAGGGGAAGTTTAGGATTAAGATCGGTTATGAATCTCTGATCGGTTATTGAATCTGTGCGTTGATTTATAGCGGTTCACAATCCAACGCGCTAGAGATACGTTTTTGTACACTTTTAAAAATTACGGTTTTAGTAGGAAGGGACTCCTGCTAATTCATATTTTTTGTTTGGCTTATTCATTTTCTGGGTTGGTATATTGCGAAGGTGGTGACAGTCCTCCACCGTTTACAGTTTGCAGGGCTTCACGTTAACCCCGAAAAGTTATACATTGTCTCAAATAATATAATATTCTATTTCTTGGCCATGTATCAATCGGTATCAATCAATCATGACAGGGTTCAGCCAATTAAGAATTACTTTAGGTATACAAACCTTAAATAGGTTGCTATATTTTACACTTGGCCGTCTTTTACTCTAAAGTAATTAAAATCGACCATTATATTAACTTAAACGCAATGGCATTGTATTTGAGTGGGTTTCTGATTTATAAGTTTAGATTACTTCGACCATTGACTCAATCACTATAATAGTAACTGGTTACCGGTGGATTTTGCATCCAAACCACTAAACAATCAAAAGGTAACCAATAGTATTATAAATCTGAAATGCCTCGGTGTTGTAGTGACAATGTTTCGGATATATCTGGAGTATAAAGACAAGTCTGGAATTCAGGGAGTTTATAAGGTTGTTTTATGTTTAACAATTAAACAATAAAAAACAATTAAACAAATACAATTTTTAAAATGCTAATAAAATGATGTATGAAAATATGTATACAAGAAGGAAATTTAAGTCAGCATGCGTTACAGTTATACTTTGCCAACCGTCACCACTGTAATATTATGGTTTACCATTAAATCTATTATAATAAGTAATTAATATGTATTATTTATTTTCTCTACACACTAGATGATGCATCTTGTGGTTGATTGGTTATCAGGTAAACGACATGAAATTTGGTTACTATTTGAAATATTGGAAATAGTACTGTTATGGACGTATTAATACATGGAGTTAAAGTGGAATATTGTTGATGTAGAACGAGCTGCCACCGGTAAAATGTAATAGTCAACGATCTTACTAAGTTATAGACGAGATTTGTTTCTATATGTTAGGTTATTATTTAATTTTTCTGGCTCGGAGCTAGGTGCTAAGATGGTGATTTTTTAAGCTTTGGAAGTTTGGAAGGCCGTTTTTCTTTCTCCCTGAAGCACCTTTTCATGCGTAGGTTTCATGAGACTATATTTTTGGACGCTGAGGAGGAAGAGTACATGTGATCAAAATTAAATGTTATAGGTGGTCAGTGATCCACGGCCTAGCTATGCAAATTTAGCGGTGATCGCTTGGTCAAATTGGAATATTTTTTGTATATTTAATAAGCCCAGATTCCGATGATCACTATTTCTTACATACTGGGGAGTTCATATGTGACGTTTTATAACACTTCATTCTGAAACCATTATGTTATTTCAATATTGCTCTGATACCTCATATTTTTAACCCATATGTTAATTCTTGTTTAAGGAGATTATATACTAAAAATATCACCATTTTAAAAAAAATAACATTTTGTTTCTGATTCTATAGGTTTATAAGGTTTAAGAAAAACATAACATATGCCACAAAAGTTCTTTATATTCAAAGCAATGCGCGCACGTTTAGGTCGAGTTGAACTTCTTTATGTTTGTATTTGGACTAAAAAGATTTTTGATTTTTTAAAAGTAATTGCAATGAAGGACAACAATGTTTATTATTAATTAGGCTTTCAATGCCTCCAAAATGTAAGTAAAACATATCTTGACTACAAATACTGGTTGTACAAGTTATCCCCCTATACGGCTGCTAAAATAACTAATGGAATCTTTAAACGCGATTTCCCGCAACTTTTCATTATTGATATTTTTTACACAAAAGTTCTTATAACTTTTTAACTGCCAAAGCAACAGTGATGAAATTTTTACCACATCTTTAGTAGCTTATAATGCAACTTTTTGGGTATGCTTATTCCTCTAAGAAAAATATAAGATTATAAAAAAAATTTAAACACAAATAAAAAAAATTATGTTCATAACTACTAAAATAAGGTCATAACTACTAAACTTTAAGTGGTAAGAATATGATTATACTCAAAAGTTAGTGCTTTCTATATACTTTAAAACAAGATATCAAACGGCCAAATGGGTTCGGTATTAAAAAGTTATAAGACATTTTTTTTTTACATATTTTTTGCCTAAAAAACGTAAAAAAACTCAAAAAGGTCTGTGAAAAAAATGCTTTTCCCTGATTCCTGTAAGTGTAAAAACATTTTTTGGTTCCAATGAATATAATAAAAAATGGCTTATAAATAAAAATGGCCTATTATGGAAAAACCCTATTTTCAGTATAGAACCCCCTTAAGGAGCTGTATATTATAATAAAAGCTTTTTATCTAAAAACACGGAAACAATACATGTTATATCTGAAACACAGTTCTTCTTTCTTTTTTACTAATTTTCCATCTTAACTTTGTGTGTCCAATGTCATATCTTGGTATTTCGAAGTATTTAAATGAGGTATTGGGTTAATATTTAATGTAACTGATAAGTGTTGTGTAATTTTGTTTCAAAACAAACACGAATTCCACTTCATTCAGTTTGAAGGCCATAGTTTTGTCCAACTATTGGAGTTACACGTCACACATAGTTTCGAATACAAACAGTTTTGAAGCACTTAAAATTCTATCAATAAAGATATAATAAAATGTCCCTTAAAACTAAGGTTAGGGGGGGGGGGGGGTTGCACAAAAATTGCAAACAATAGTAATCACGATAGTTTATTAAAAGACATTTTGTACTGATGTGCAAGTTTTATTATGTAGATATATTTATTCATATTTTAATGATTAAAATTTTGGTAGAAGATAAGTTAATAGTAAAAAAGTTCAACAAACACAAGTTGTTTTCAACAAAGCGAACATTATTATTTTAATTCAAACAAAAAACCCTTTTTATAATAACGAAATAAAAGCGTTTTTTTTTATCTTTTCATCTCAAATAAGAAGTCCGTTGTATTTAATTAGACACAAACTTTGAAGTACTTTTAACTTTACTTTAACACAGCTTTTGTTTCAATTAATTAAAAATATTAGAAACAATAATTCTTAATTACATTTTAATTTACTTTTTGATTAAATTGTAAAGATAAATATAAAGGTCGTGGTTAAGCACTGTTATAAGCATACAAGGTTCTGAGAAAAAGGAGCAGTCTATTATTTAATGTAATTATTTGTGTAAATATTATGAAACAGATATGGCTTTTTATAATAGACAAAGTAAATACAAAATAAGGTCGTTCTACCGCCAATTTTTAATAAACCCAAGTAAAAGTATTACAAACCTTGTTGGAAAGTATTACTAACCAACACAACCAAATATTAACAAATAACTTTACTTAATGTAAATGTAATTTATAATATTCAAAAATAAGATGTATTTGCAACAAAAAAATAAAACAATAAAGTTAGGACGAAATGTCAGAAGAAATGTTGTAAAGAAAGTTGTTCGTGTTAATTTTCTGGATAACCATCTTAATTCACGACGGAATTATATCAAAATAACATGTAACCTTTTCCTGCAATCGTTTTACGGCAGACTTTATAAAATGGTTGGTGCTATACTTATTAATTATCAGAAAATGTAATTAAAATTATAATTCGTCTTGAATGCAAAACCACTTAAAATCATGAAATAATAACCTATAATCTTATTTTAATTTGAAACATATCTGCGATTGTGAGAACTTTATACAAAATATTCTCTGTTTGGAACCGTTTTACTTCAGTTTAGAAATAGTTTCTATTTCAAGCACTGTTCGTATTTCTCTCTTGAAGAAATTTAAAAGCCCATGTAATTAAAGGTAAGTTTTTCTTCTGTGCCTTAATAAAGCAGATAAATTGGCTTCGTTCAAAATGTTAAAATTCGATCAAATTCAAATCACAATAAAAAACACTGAGAATTGTTTATTTTACTAACTGTTAGTACTAACTACTACTGTTAATACTATCTGTTAAGTATTAGTAAGTAATGAATGTTACAGTAGGGGCTCAGCCCCTGCTCGATTCGCTTATCACCACCGGCGGTAACCCAAGCAGAAGCCAATGAAAAAAGATTATTGTGTACTGTGATATTTTCACGGAAATTACGATTGACCGATGACATTGCGAATATAAATAAAGAGATCGAAATAAACAAGAAAGCCCACAATAAGTTGAATGCGACATGCGTTGTAATTTCATTATTACTATTTAAATAATCAACATTTCAAACAAATTTTGATATCTCCAACTAAAGAAAATAATAGCCTATAATACGCAACACCAGATTTAAGACTACAGTAAGCTTTTTTTTGCTTTTACGTAATCTAAAAAAACTTTTAGTTGTGAAGAATAACTTCCTGATTCTAAATTGCCAAATTGGTTGCAAATTGTTGGCCTAACTTAAAATTGGATTCAAGTCAGCGGTTTTATTTATAACTAGGGGTTCCGCCTCTTATCGCTTCGCTCGCCAACCTCTGCAGTGACATGGTGATGAAAATGCAAAACGCAAAATCCCTAATTTTATTCATAATTTTTACATTTTTTACATGTTTTAATAGGACAGAGGCACTTGGATCTAAGATAACCAGGGGAGGGGGAGGGGGTAGCTGTGACCTGTACGTAATGTAAGACATAAATCGAAGTAAAAACGCAATACCTAATATTCCCAACATTTGCCAACAAAATCAAAACTTTTGTCTATAATTTTTAATTTTTTTACAGGAATTTTTAATATTTTCAGAATAAAAAGTACCCTAAAATATTCTCTGAAAAGTTTCATAAATGTGAATGAAAGTTTCGTCAAAATTAGTTCAGCCATTCCGGAGATTAACCCGGCCAAAGAAACAGATATACAGACAGGCAAAAAAGTTATAAGTGTATGTTTAGGTTTTGATAATGGGTGAATAACGATAATATGAGATTAGAAAATAGCTTATATTTTGAAATCACTTAAATTTTATTTTTGCGTTATAGATACGTAACAGATGTTTGAATTGAATTAATACAGTATCATTTTCGTTGATTTTTGTTTGTGATTGATTTTAGTTTGGTTATCTAACCTAAAAGACCTGTTGGTTGTGAAAAATAATAAATTGATTCTACAGTTGCTAATTTGGTTGATATGCTAATGAATGTAAACAAGCATGTATTGCTACGATTTTGATCCAATGAGCTGTTTTACTTTCTCACTATACTATAGGATAAAGTATAGTGATCGCAAAAAAAATCGATGTTGAGATTTTCTGGAAATATCCGATATCCCCCTGAGTCCAAAAAAGTGATTTTCACAAAATGTCTGTCTATATCTGTATGTCTGTGTATCTGTATGTATACAAAGCTAGAGCGAAAACTATTCCATCGATTTCAACCAAATTTGCACCAGACGTGTCAAGTAGGCCTGTAAAGATGCACGAAAAACAGTTTTGAAAGATTTTGAAAAACAACCCCATTTTTGGCAAAAAAACCCTCCAAAAATCTGTTATTATTTTTTTATAAAAAACGGCTTTAACGGTTTTGATAAAATTTTGCTTATTTGTAGCCTTTATTGTATCCTACCATATGCAAAAACCGCATCTTTCTAAAAATTCTCGTTTAGCTAATAATAATAATAACAACAGATTTTTGGGAGTTTTTTGACCATAAAGGGGGTTGTTTTTCAAAACATTTTTTCTTGCATCTATACAGCATTAATTGATGTGTTTGGGGAACATTTGTCGAACATCTCTAGATGTTACATTTTCGAATTTGTATCTTAAGTAGTTTTTGATTTAAGTTGATTCTATATCAGTCAGTCAGGCACGCATTCAGTTGCAACACATCCTCTTACATAAAATTTAATATATATAAATTTTGAAATACAACAATCCTTAAATAAATATTAGTTTTCTTTAGTTTATCAACTATTAAATAAACATTGCATAGTCAAAGTCAGTTACGTATTTACTAAACAATGAATATTGAATACCGGTATTCAAAAGTTTTACTGATTTCCTTAAGCTGATTTATTTATACATTGTAAGCAGGTTTTCAGAAAAAAATTAGATTTAAATTATATATAAACTTATTTTTATTTTTTTTTTTGTGACTATAATAATCATATTAAACTCAATATACTCGAGTTCTTATTGTATCGAAATAAAATACATTTATACTTTGTACAAACATCCAAGCGTTCTAAGTCATCAAATCGAACCTCGCTTCCACACGCGCAGACACACTCACACGGCCTACCTGCTTAATGGTTCTCCTATGAATCACCAACTAGCCCTTGTGCTACAAAATCACATTTTCCTAACCGTTAACTTTACTTAATTTTTACTCTAATTAATGAACTCTAAATATTATTCCTCTCAAATTGAGTCCAAACACGGTACAATTGCGACAACTCTAAGCGGTTTTACAGTCAGTAGGTTGCAAAATCATAAATTTGACTACTTAAAAATTTTTGATTGAAACTAAATCATTTTATTTGAACTAACCCGATCACAATAACATTATATAATTACAGTAATTCTAGTAGTGATTTCAAACGTTTGCAAAAAACAAAGAAACTAAAGTAGAATCAATATAAAAGTGAACGTATACTAAGAGTAAAATCGCATATATTATTTCTCAATACTATTTTTTTGTCGGTACGCCATAACTTCCTTAATACATCATCAAATTACATGAATGAGGCATCATTTTAAAGCTTTCCTTAACCACTACACGGGAAAAATAGACAAACAGCTTAAAATTCATGTTTTAATAACAAAAATTGATTTAAAAAACTTTTATATTATACTCTGTATGTTCCTAATGAAAGGCGCCATCTACTAACAATCTGTTTAACTAGCATGACAGTTGTTAGTTAGATTGTTTACACTGTAAGATTGTATAGGGAAACTGTTATTTAAAAACCAATGTAAATAAATAAACTTAATTAACTGAATTAAATCAACGTGTTAAATCAGGTAAATGTAGGCCTACTCCGAACTTGCGAAATATTCGCACGGGTCAGCTAGTATAAATAATTACAAATTAATTTTGCAATGTTACTGTATAATAACTAATAAATCAATAAAATAATATTATAAAACTAACACAAGCATATTTACATAACCAGCCTATTAACATAACATAAAGGCCTCTTAAGTGTTTTCTAAAATTTAAAACGTACACATTTCCTAAAATTTCCTCTGTTGCGTCTTTCATGTGTATTTAAATTTTCCAATTTCTTAATAGGGTAGGGCTATTGTTTTTGTCCTTTTTGTTTACTACCGTATTGTTTGGAAATTTATTTAGCTTCATGTTAAATTAACTTCCGTATTGGCATAGTAAAGTTACATTTTTATAAAAATAGTTTTTTGGCCTAACATTGGATGGTGGGGAGTATAAATGCTTGTGATAATTTTACTCTTAGTATAATTTACGTTCCTTGTTACGTTGACTCTGATTTATGTTATTTATTTTTGGCATACATCGGAATTTTAAATAGACACTTTTAAGAAGCCTACTCTCCTTTACTTTCGATATTGCTATATAGCCTAAATGCTTGTGTTAGTTGTATAATAGTATTTTATTGATTTATTAGTTATTGTACAGTAACATTGCAAAATGAATTTGTATTTTACTCTTAGTATACGTTCACTGTTATATTGATTCTAATTTAGTTTCTTTGTCTTTGCATAGGTTTGAAATCACTTCTAGAATTACTGTAGTTATGTATGTTATTGGGATTGTGCTAATTTAAATAAAATAACAATTTTTATTACAATTCGATAAAAATTTTTAAGTAGTCAAATTTATGATTTTGTAACCTACTGACCGTAAAACCACTTAGAGTTATCACAATTGTATCGTGTTTGGACTCAATTTGCGAGTAATAATATTTAGAGTTCAGTAATTAGAGTAAAAATTAAGTGAAGTTAACGGTTAGAAAAATGTGATTTTGTAGCACAAGGGCTATTTGGTGATTTATAGGAGAACCATTAAGCAGGTAGGTCGTGTGAGTGTGTCTGGGCGTGTGGGAGCGAGGGTCGATTTTATGAATTAGAGCTCTTGGCTGTTGGACAAAGTATAAATGTATTTTATTTCGATATAATAAGAACTCTAGTATATTGAGTTTAATATGATTATTATAGTTGTAACACTAACACTATAAGAGATGTTAATTCAAACTAAGAGATGGTAATTTATTTGTAATGTATGTTTTAATTGTATAATTATCAACGACAGCCCAATATTTAAATAGCATTATTTTCAAGTTCCATAATTTGTTCACCCTTAAACATAGCAATAGCTATTATTTATATTAACAGTTATATATACATATATATATTCTTGTTTCATTTATCATGAATTAAGTAACATATAGATGATGAATTAACGTGACATTTAAATTAATTTAAGGAACAAAATGTTTGTAATACTGTTAAACGTATGCTATGGCAATTGAAATATTTTGTATAATAATGGTATTTGTGTTTTATCTTCCATATAAATTTACTTTCAATATTTAAAATGTATTTTTTCATATACGATCTCACTCTCTTTATTTTATCTCACATTTCCATTCAATTCAAATGAATCAAACTACTTAATTTAGTTTAATTAATTTTCAAATCATCCTCATTGAAAAGTAAAGAAATGTGAAGTAATGAATAAGTAATTTTCAAACATTTTATTTAAATTCCGTGTTGTTATATATTTATCTATCAAAAAAAATCATTAACGGTAAAAGTATAATTTCTGAACAAATCCAATGACTCACTAAATTGAATGACCCTACAGATGTTATGGAAAGCTTAAGAAGCTTTTAATGAGTGTTTATCAATAAATTTAAACTCTAAAATAATAATTGGACAATTTACAGTAGAAATAATTAAGTCACTAGTTAAAGAACTGAAGTGCGTTCAGCAAGGGTAAAACGATAAGAGGCTGCAGAATATAATTCTTAATATTTAAAATATTTTTCTTCTGCAGCTGAGTTCTAAAGCTATATTTAGTTTTATAACCTATGTAAATTCTCAGATCACTAATATCATATGCAAATATACATATATTTAAAATTGTCATTAACTGCTTAAAATTACAAAAACCATTAAAATTTACGATTAAATGATGTTTTGTAATAGGTACATATCTCCTTTAGCTACTATTATTTGTAATAATAATAATAATATTTCATTTTCGTAAACAATTATTACATAATATGGGTTTTTGCGTAGAATTATGTAGGTTGTTTAGTCACCTGTATCCAGTAGTTATGACTAGGAAAAGTAACAAAAAACGAGGAGAGCTCAAATTTTACAACCTGTGATATGTTAAATTATAATTTAATGACGCCTTCCTTGAGCAATCACAATATAAAACATGAATACACAAACTCTCACTTAATCTTTATATACAAAAAAAAAAAAAAAAAATAAAAATAAATATCTTACAATTACATACATCCACATTTTTGTTGAAATATTTCCTGAAAATTATTAAAACAGAAATAAAAATAAAAAAAATATTAAATTATATACTGTATAGGCCTACAGCTGTGGAAATTAATTTAATATTTTATTGATATGATTTATTTATTTTTTTTTAATAACCAATCTTTTCATATCCGTAAAAAACCATTTTTAAAATTGTACAGGTTTCTATATCACTAATTAGATAGTCATATGAATTTGGCCATATAAATAACAAAGAATTTTGCAATTTCCAATATATTTAATTTCCTACTTTTTTCATTGACACAAAGAAACTTAAATTTAACTTTTTTGAAAAAATCTTTTACTAAATGAATTTTTAATGATTGTGAAACTAGAGTCATTATGAAACAACTACTTTCGTGTACACTTAACCTAGCCTAAAATTTAAAACTACGGCCTATTTTGCCTGCATAAGCTGCATGACAAATAATTTTACATGTCAGTTTATAAAAACCATTTTTTTGCATGTTATATTTTGTATACTTAGAGTTAGAAAAATGTTGTCTCTAACTAATAAATAAAATTAATAAAAGGTAAATACACTAAAACGCATAAAATACGAAATTTGATTTCCGTAGAAATAGATAATACCCTAGTTACTTGAATTAAACAAACAATATGCGATTCTGTAAGGAGTTTATCTATGGAAAATGCATCGTCTCTCTAAAGCCTCGTCCACACTTGCAGACTGTGTATGCAAACAATCGGCCGACAGTCTGCCGACACAGTTTGTGATTCGAGTCTCCGTCTTGTTTTGCGTCCACACTAGAAAGCCAGTGTTTGACGACATGGTGACTGAATATGCCGTGGTTTTAGCTTGTGCGTGCTTTATCTTTGTAAATCATGTGGCTGATTTATTATTAAATAATAATAACAATACACTAATTCTCACACACATACGTTTAATGACTGTAATATTACCCTCCCTCTCTTTCCTATTGACTGTGGTATTTCACTTTCTGTTGTTACGATAATCCTATTGGTTGTTTATAAGCTAAGACCATGCCCACTCTTGTAGAGGGATATAAATATGTAGCTTAGTTCTAGGCTAAACTAGTTATACGTTTTTAGTTGTAGCTTATGTATCACTGAGGATGACGACTTTGTAGTTAAAACGCGTTTGGTCATTAAAAGAATGTATGTGAGAATTAGTGTATTGTTATTTTTTTTTTAATCTCTCTTTATGTATAAAATAACACAATATTTTGTTAGTTATATTGTTCAAACAATAGTTTTTCACTAAAACTTCAATATTAATATATGTTCTGTAATATGAAAAAAGTCACTTTAGAGACTAATATTGAAATATAGGCTACTATTCTTAATTTCAAATAAAAAGTAAAGGGGTAAAAATACGTATTACTTACTCTCACAATTTTATTGATATAATAAGAATAAATAAATTGTTATGTTATGTTCTTCACAAAAGTATAAAATGTACCATATATATCACTTTACAGTATAAGTATATTGATAGTCAGCAGACAGTCTGCGTGTTTCCCGTTCGTTTGGAAAACAGAAAACATTGTCTTTTGTCTCCAAAAACACAAAGACTGTCGGCGGACAGTCGGTAGACTGTCCGCCGACATTCTCCGGAGACAAGAGAAAACACCGGAGATACAGTCGGCCGACAATGTTTCCGCAGACAAGTCTGCAAGTGTGGACGGGGCTTAAGAAATAGGCATGCAACAGACGTCAGATAAAATACTTTGAAAATCTCACTAGGTTTAAAGTATCTATAACAACATTCTTATTCCGAACACTTAAGTAGCTTTAAAATAAATTAGGTGTAAATAAGTCAAGAATAAATATGTCTATGTTACGTGGCATAATACATTCAGGTTTGTGAAACAAATTTCATATTTTTGTTATAAGGAAGCTAAAAGCAAACTAAAACGTAATATTATTTAATATGCTAGTTACTCAATGTCTACGAAGTTAAAACCTAAATAATGGATTAAACAATTCAATCTGAAACATGTCTCGCCAATAATAAAATGTATTTTGTACTTTGTGTAAAAAGATTGGGAATAGTTCAATATTGTGTTCTATACATACGTATGATACACGAACCTTCATAGAACTCTAATGTTATTACGTATGCCGTTCTTTCAAACAAATTTTTGATAACTTTGTTTTTTCGTATTTAAGGATTAAAAGTGGTTAGGTGAACAATTTAAAATATGTATTTTGTTGTCTTTTCTGTGTTGCTATAGCATGCCCGGTTGAATAAACCAATTTTATTATTAGACAACTATTATCCTTCATCCCATTGTGTATACAGTAAGATCAGCCGATAGCAAATAAAAAAAGCTACAAAAAAGATGATTTTAATTTTTTTTTTTATGAACGTTTTTGGCTAATTCAGGTTTGAATTTTTCAATAAGCCACTATTTTGAAACGCATGATTGGATATAATCACTTATTTGTGTTAACATTAACATTGCTAGATGTAACTTTACGTTACGTTTGAACTCAATCGGTCATACCGTTCTCAAGATCTAAATTATTTCGCAAAAAACACATGCAAACAGATAGTCAAAAAAGTAAGCACCGTAGGCCCATGTTTAAATAGTGAAATATGTTTGTCTCGATCCCAGGAACAAATAAACAAAAGGGGACCAAAGATTTCGGGGACACCCTGTTTATACATACCTTAAAGCATAAGTTTTTATTTTATTTTCGTGGCACTCAACTGGGAAAAGATGACGACTCCCTTATTTGTTGTTATATTATATTATTAAGTATTATTGTTGACGAATAGAATCTTGATTTTATTTGATGTACAAACTGTTAAGACAAAGATTGAATGTTTATATCATACTCTAATTCGTTAAAACCTTGAGTTAAAGTTATTGTTGAGGAAATTGATGGCGCTTTTCTACATAATGCATCATGAAATACGTTTCTGCTAAGTTTTATGAATAGTAATGATGTAGTTCAAATTGTTCACAACTTCAGCTGACTATGCTTATTTAGTAAACAAAGCATATTACTTCATAAAACTTTCAATCTCAGACTTTTATTAAGTAAAGTTTTGTTTTAATGTCTATTAAGAGTATAAACACAAAATAAATCTATATATATATAAATGAATTGCTGTTCGTTAGTCTCGCTAAAACTCGAGAACGGCTGGACCGATTTGGCTAATTTTGGTCTTAAAATGTTTGCAGTAGTTCATAGAAGGTTTATACGTAAAGCAAAATTTGAAAAGTTTCCCGAAAAAGTTTCAAATTTGGAAGAAACTCAACAGCCTTTACTGAGTGAACTCAAAACCATAGCTTACAAAAATAGCTGTTCGTATAAAAAGCTTAGCAACACGTTATGTTTGTTTACAATCATTACCATAGCAACATTACTTAGCAAATTTATAATTACTTTAATACTCTTCAAAACTAACAGCTTTTTAAGGTTAGATTGAATAACTATAAACAAACACAAGGAAAAATCAACGAAAAATGCTTACAGAATTAGAATTCAACTCAAACATTGGTTATTAAATATCTATATAGGCCTACTTAGTGATATATATGCTGTTTAAAATATTTTTTATATAAAATATATCATAACTATGAATTTTTTAATACTTTTCATAACATATTTTCGCTATCAATAATAATAATAACAAACACATTATTTGACACCATGCATAACCATAAACATACACGAGTTTAAACATATTATATTGAAAACTAAACAAACAATCTGAATTAAACTAAATGCCATTAAAATATCACATTCGTAGCTTTATTTTGATATATAATTGTATATTTAAATACTAAACAATATCTTATACCAATTACTAATTATGCCTATACATTTAAAATTACAAACTCTATTTGAACCAGTTTGTTACATCCTAAATTAACGCGGATGTTACAAAGTGATTCAAATATCTTTTCTACGACCCCCAGCTAATTTAAACCCTCGCTAAGAAAGGGTTAAAAGAAATTCGAAATTTTAGGGCGGTTTGGGGGGGGGGTCAAAGTTACTAAAAATCCCTATAAGAACGAATTGGAATGAAATTTGGTACGTAGCTAGCTTCCTTTTAGGCTGTAGGTGCTCGCAACATTGTCAATGAAATTAAGTGAAAGTCAAAATTAGTAAAAACTATAAATTAAAACGATATATTTAAAGCTTTTTCATGTTAGATAGTAGTTTACAGGAATACAATTTTCAGTGCTTTCTTAAATAGCGTAGCCTTTTTTTCATGACCACAGTAGGATACGCACACTTAAAAAGAATACAACTACGTCAAAAAGACTGAAAATACTAACAACCACGGGCAACGCCGTACGGGTCAGCTAGTAAAAAATAAAAAGATAATAAAATAAAGAAAATTTTTTACAGTGTGCGTTTATTCTGTTTCATTTATCAAAGTTATTTAAATACTGTATATCGTTAAAACTATGGTTTCGAATATTTATTACTCCAGCAATTTAAACATTAGAAAAAAATTTGTCAAACATATAATTAATTATTGTTATAATAATTATAAGCATTAAGTTATATATAGAGTTAGTATAAGATAAGGACACATTTGTAAAGAGTCTGGTTCCTTTACGGCATATAATTAACAAAATATAATATTTATACGTTTTTGGTTTTTACCTTCATCGTCATCTAGGTCTTTATGAAACGTGCTACAGCTGTTTCAAGACTAATCGCATTTTCAAAACACTGCACACGAAACACATATTATAATACAAAACATTCACAGTTCATACACAATTAATTGTAAGTCCATTAAGACGTCGTCACAATAAATAAAACAACACACAAAACGTCAGACATATTTCTAACTTGTTGGCCAACAGAATACATCACAATTAATTATTTAAAATGTTGGGCAGCTGATAATCAGGATTGCCAACTGCGAAGAACAGGTTATCTCGACAACGACTAATTCCACACAGCCGACTTGATTATTTCTTCATAGATTTGCTGTAAAATTTACTAGGGAATTTAAAATGTTGGTAGGTACTTTTCGTAAGCTATTATAAATTTCTATTTCTTCTAATCTGTCCATATGTTTACCTTTTCTACATGTGAGTAAAATGTATAGGATTATCAATTGTTTTTATAATGAGTTATAAAAAAATGTGTTTAATAATTTACAAGCTATAACAGTATTTTCTGAATACTATCTTCAAAAGTAAGAATATCATTTATTTAAAAAAGTATACGTCTGCACCACGTTATTTTCCCTTAGCCGCAGAATTATTATTTATGTAAAATAAAGAATATTATCTTCTAGGTTTAAGACATAAGTAAATTGTTATATATTAGAAGGCACCCTTGCAAGCTTCTCGCAACACCTTTGGTGGCACAATTGTGAGTAATATATTTTATCATAGCTGTATTTAAGAAATAACGTTTTCCTTATATTTTTATGAAAAGGAATAATTTACTATTATACACACAATACAAATCTGAAAGCGATTTAATTTAATGATTTTGAAAGAGGCTATGATCAATGAACATTTGGTAAAAGTACCCTTAATGGAGAGTCTGAAGAACATTTTCTTAGAAAATCTTCCTATAAATAAACTAATATATTTTTTAAATTTTATAGTTAACACAAATGTGTACATGTTTCTTTTTTAAATTAATTAATTGTATTATTGTTTTCAGAATTAGGCAAAATCAAATTTTTGACATCTTAGCAAAGGGCAGTTTGTTTTTTATAATATTATCATTTTGCAATACAATTCATGAACTTTTTTACGTTTTACAATTAACGTATTCGTAACATTAGTCTCACGTTTTTTCGACAAAAACTATCAATTATTATTGAACAAATTATTTTTGACCCATAATGAAAAATATTTTTTAAACCATTTATGTAGCTTGGGTTTAAACCACTGAAAATTTGTCTACCAAAAATAAATTACATTTTAGTCATTTTAGTCTATTCCAAATTCAAAGAATGGTTGATTTAAAAACTTGTTACTCAAAAGAGTTAAAAAACTTTAATTTAATTCCTTGTTAATAATTGGTTTATGCTGATCATAAATAAATAGCAACAGTTTAAACCACTTACCTAAATTCGGCTTAGTAGAAAATTCATGTGGTGGCCAAACCACTTAAATTTAAGTTTAAAAAAATTGAATTAACTAAGATGATACATACTTTTATATTGTATCATTAGATACAAATTGTGTTGGATACAAACAATAGATTACCGTATAACGCGTTGTTATTACAGTATAAAATAAACTGTGTTTAAGGAACTCTTTTCCTTTAAACTTTGTGTATGCTGTAAATTCACAGTTTACTTCTTGTCTATTGAAGTAACTTGTTTCTTATTGCTCACGGGGTTCTTTAAGTGCCCCACGTAGTAAAACTTTATTTGGCGCTAGGCGTCAATAACTTTGCAGCAAGAATTACTTCTTAAAACACTATATTAAATAAAATCAGTGTGTATTATCATAGCACCTAAGTCCAATAAATCAACTAATAAAAAGTTAGTAACATTAGTTAGTAAGTTAGTAACAATAAAAAGTTAGTTTTAATGTAAAATTGTGCTTATCATTATTATTATTATTTTATTTATTAATTATCCACACTTCCTCTAATACACAAATTTAGTTCAACATTACTTGTTCCACTGCAAGCTACTAAAACTGTTTCTTGACATAAAAATCCCCGGAGACCGATGTTTTCCTCGCCTTTTCAAACGTTTCTTTTCCTAATAGGTTTACTTAAAAGGTTGTTGTAGTTTAATAAAACTGAATTTAAAAATTAACTAGCTGCCGTAACTATACTATTGTAAAAAAAAGAAAAGCCTTCTGTGTTTCATTTAGGATCGTTTATTGTTGCTAACATTTTTACAAAATGTATTTTTGTCAAAATGTGTCTTTAAATAGCCAGTAAACTAAAATCAGGATTTCTGTAAATTTAAACTGATTGGTATAAAATATCAATATTGTAATGTTATAACTGTGCAAATTTCATAAAGTCACGCAATTTTACAAATTAGAAAATACGGTTGTGTATATTATGGGATTTCTTGTTTATTTTTAAAACCTTTGTAACATGGCCGTTATTATGTTCATTGCAAGTTAATACTAGAGATTATTATTTTTTAGATTAATTGCCTGTAATGAAAACGATTTGGTGCATTTCTAACGATTTTGGAGTATAGTGGCTTACATTTGAGACATCAAAATAAAAAATACTAAATCAATTTTAACTGAACTACTTATACAAATAAACTACAACTGTATAATACCAAACTAAATTGTTTTGACATAAACTCTGTTTTCGTTTTTACTTTCCTCGTAATGTGGGGGAATTAGCTTTAAAAATGTGATTCATCTCAATATTTTTAAATAAATAATGCTTTGTTTAAAGTTATTTGGCATGAATTATAAATTACTTTGATATTAATAAGTCGGAGATATTCTGTTTGTCTGAGCTTATGATTCTGTTATTTAGTTGTAACCTGAGTTGATTTATGATTTCTAAAAATGTGGAACACTTTATTTATCTATACATGTATTATATTATTGATGTTTGGTAAACAAAAATATAACAAATGTATGATAAATTAAAACAAAAGTAAATATTATCCTAGTCACGCAAGCAGAAAAATAAAACGGTCTTATAAGCCTAATCATGCAAACTACAAAATAAAGGAGCTAATATTATTCCATTGACATTTGACTAAAGAAGGGAAAACAGAATATATATATATATTTGTTTGAAAAGTATGGACACGGCTTAATATCTCAAAATGTAATAATCTTATGGGAGAGAAATAAATGCAGTTATTCACCGTCCTAAAAGAACCACTTTTTGGTGAGTTTGAAATTGTTGTTCGCCATCTTGCAATGAACTACATTTTATTAAATGTAGTTATTAAATGGGGTGGTACATGATTGTGATACATGATTTTAATGTAAAATGTTATTAAAAACGATGATCAATCTGTTTTTAAATATCTAAATCCGTTTTTAAGTCATCGTCAATCAAATGAGCGAAAACACTAAATCGAGGGTAAAAATATTATAAGAAAAACATATCGTGCTTCTATAATTCTTTTACAACTTTAAAAGTTTCCTTTTAAAATGTGATTTTTTTAATTCAGTATTTTTACACTGGTTGTATCAAACCAATAAACTTTTTTTAACTAACACGATTACAGGAAGAAAATAACTTGGAAGAAATAACAAACCTCAGGCTGAAAAACAAATTTGTAAGACTACAAATTAATATAAGGTGATTTTTTTAATAATTTATTTAAATTCAAAACAGTTATTAACAAAAATAAAATGACTAAGAAGAATAAAATAACTTCTTTCAACAGAAATCTCTTTTAAACTAAGTCAGCTGTATGGATTTTAGTCAGAGCTACAGCCGTAACGAGTCTTCTAAAGTGTACACATTTTTTGGTTTTGTTTAATAATTTCAATAGACCATATTTTAAACATTTACTTTTCGCAAAAAATCATAATACATAAAAGCTTTCTAGTATGATATATTTTGTTTGCTTCTTATCACGGTTTTCCAACACACGAAGAAAATGGAAGGGCTTAAGTAAGTGTCTCGTTTCACCTATCAAGAACAGCAGGCTCAAAGAGGTTGAACTGTAAGCTTTATTTATTGTCTTGATACATATATACGATTTATATTCGGTTAAAGATATACACTAGCCACTTTGTTAATTTTTAAATTATATTTAAAATAAAAAGAAGTATCTTATTAGTCCTGTATTATAAAGTTATATACATTGCACTAATTATTAGTGTATATTTTGTAAGAAATGTCCTGTCATATCAGTCTAATCTAAGGGCGTTAAAAGATATATAGTAAATAAATTAGTAAAAATTCCATACAAAGTCGATTTTTTTTATTTATAATTTATAGTCGCCAATCAACTCAAAAACAGTTAAACAGGTAGTTCATAAATCGAATTATTTAAAGGTCGTGCACTTAAATTTAAACAAATATGTTTGATTTGTTATTTTTTATAATAAATAAAACTATTTGAAAGTTAAATAAGACTTACGAATAACATTAACAATAACGTAGATTCATACTTCTGCGGCAGTGTGTATTCATCGTTAATCAAATTAGTGTAGCTAGTTTGTTGCAATGTATGGAAATATCTTTTAAACCTTTTCTTTAAAATATTTTTGTATTAAAGAACAAGAACAAACAATCTTTTTGGAAAATCTATTCCAAGGGTATGTAGAAACACATATAAGTAGATCTGTTTCATAGCTGTTTCACATTCAAACAAATTACAAAGTAAATGTACAGGCTAGCTATAACGTTAATATTATTCCAAATTCGCGTTGCAAGCTTATGTAGAGGAATTTTGATAAGATGTTGCTTTATGTTTCAGAAAAAAAAAACATTGAATTAAAAATCTTCATTGAAATAACACTTAATTAGATAGATAAATTTAATCCGGAATAATAACTGACTTAAATATATGTTTAAAAAATTACAACAACATTGCATAATAATGTAAAATCGAGGTTTCTTTATAAGTTTGTTGTTTCTATGTTTAGCTTTATCTTTATAATTTCCATTAAAAGTTCATGAATTTAAAAAAATATATATTTCTTACTGTTTTTAATCTGTCAGTTAAAACGTTGCAAATTGGGATCGTATTGCAAACGACTTTGGCTTTCTATATAAAACGAAATTGTGTTTTATACTCAATTCATTCCGCAATATTTTGTTCCAAATATCACTTTTCAAACAGTATCTCTGAAGAGCTTCGCAAATACATTGGTTTCAAGTTGGTTGTTATATCGGCGAGAAGAGTATTGGATGTATCAGGCTGTATTTATATTATTTAATCATAACATCTATTATAGAACTGTATCTAAGAAGCTCCAAATTTATTTCCAAAGCATAGCTTTATTTTATTTGTCATTTTATTAATTTTGCACACCTTTCAACAGAGTTTCACACTTGTCTGCTTTGAGTTTCATATTCTATATCGTATTTGCCGGTTCGATGCATAAAGCTTCAATAGAAAAATTACTTAATTCTATAATATAATATGTTCTTTCTTACGTATTAATTATTTAGATAATTGTATTGGGCATCAGGTACCACAAATGTTATTTACTATTTTTCGATACCATTTTCTTTAAAAGTATTAGAAGTAGCTGTGTGGAAACTTTACTGCCTTAAGAATTATTGTTGTTGTAAATTGATTACATTTTATTTTATGAGTTTTTGTAATAACATGCTTTAAAAGATTGTAAAAATAAGTATAAAAAGTACTAGCCTATAATTATTGTTCTATGCGGAATATTACAAATATATTATCTTATATTTACTAAGAACCACAACGATATTCAGTGTTTAAATCTTCATTAAGTTTGAATAAACGGTTTAAAAAATAATGGTACCAAAACATTAAAAAAATGCAACTTACGGGAAAACAAGTTTTAATATAGAATAACAAGTTTATACAAATATAACTTTTACTGGCTTGACCTTAGTGAGCTAAATATCCATAATTAGGATTGTTTGGGACTTCCTCATTTCAATCAGCCTTCTTTTCAGGTTATCTCTTGCTTGACGAGCCCTTTTTTCCTGTCTTCCTTAACTTTTTTGGTTCGTAACTCTGCTTGAACTTTAGGCCTACTAAAGAGTTTACACCACACAAATTACTTTTCTAACTCTCTCACCTTCCAAAACACTCCTTCTTTGTAACAAATAACCGCATCAAAAACGCAATTTTCTTAGACCAACAAAGTCACTTATATGGGACTTATAGTCCAAATAATATTATTGAAATATTAATTTTAATTTTGAGGTTTTTATCATCTAAAAATGTTTTCAATAATACAGGGTCAGCTAAATTTTGTTATACGAGTTAAATTTTGTGGCTACGAGGTTCCCGTGGCATAACTGATATGAGAAGGTTGTCATTAGGTTCTGATGGATAAATAAGTTAAATAGATTACATATAGGTCGCATATTTAAACAAATATCGATAATATGAAAGACGATTATATATGATCAATAATATATATGATAATAAATACCGTGTATTTGGTATCTATGCATTCCAAAAATAACATTGATTAAAAGAAAAAAATCACGACCTGGTCAACTTAGGGAGTCGGCACAGTTGTTTTTAATAAAAATGTACTAACGATGGAACCTGCAACAGATGTTCGATTGGGATACTAACAGAAATGACAATAGTGAATTTAATAGTGGATTTCCTTACCAATAATCTGTAATATGAATGCCTAACAAAATATATCTATAATTTTAACTACATTTTAATCGAACACGTTTTAAAATTTTTAAGTATTGATACCTTTATTGTTAGAAATTTAGTTATTTACTAACTCCATTGCAAAGTTATATAACTCGAATATAATTCCCAATATATATATCTAGATAGATAGATGATCTATGATTTTAATCATTTCTAGAACATTTTTCATATTTAATTAAATTACAACAGCACTTGTAATTAAGTACTTAACTGTATATTTTGTTTTAAATTTTAAACTCATATAGTTTCTAAAATGTATTATGATTTACCTAAACAGTAAATATTTGCCATAATTTTCAAAATATAAAATAGAAAACGTGGTAATTTTATAATATTTTTTTAGCCTATGTACATTGTTGATTTTCTCAGAACTTGTTACAACTAAGTATTCTGTATAATAAGTAATCACCAAGCTCATAAATAAGTTTCTATTTTAACTTTGAATTATATTGTTAAAGATATAAATTCGTCATTTATTTTACATAACGTAATATTTCACTGGAAGAAAAATCACCATTTACCAATTCCACGAAATAATTACCATTTGGCCAGGTTTGATAATTACTTTATTTAAAGCGCCATACTTTCTTCTAACCTGGGGCCATAGATACAAAGTTGGCATGATTTAGAAGAGTAAAAGTTCCCTAAACTACCTCCTTTAGGCATACTTATAACAAGAAGATAAACTTAATGTATTTAGTTAAAGGAAAATTTCTATGTAATTTTACGAGCTTTTATCCATACAATTTTAATACAACAATGACTTTTAATTTAATAATTTTTATTTTCATTAGCCTCATTATTTGGTGGTCTACAAATGTAATGTATTAATCATATTAATTTACATGCTTAATTTAACCAAAAATATGTAATTAGTAAATTTATTATTTCTTAACTTTATGTTTAACAATTCTTTGATTTTTAAACGCTAATATTTTGTTATAAATTACTCAGTTACTTCTTTTGTCCCGTTAAGAATATGTCTGTTATGGTATCGTAATTTTATTAAGGTATTGAAAGGTCTACGTATTATTTTCTTTAAAAAATAAGAGAGAAATAAGGAAAATGTGTGTAATGTCGAGACTCAAAAATTTCGTTGAGATTAGAGCAATAATGTGCAAATATTAGGATACTAGGAATGAAGAATATGATGCAAGAACCTTTAGAAGTAGTGCTACAAGTGTGACAATGTTTAAACAATATTTAAACAGTATTCAACATCAAACTTTAAAAGTCAATAGTTAATATTATTTAACGTCGATTATTCATGCTTCACCTTTTCAGCAAAACCCAGGATTTATTTTAATTAATCGTGGAAGAATCCTGTTAAAAACAAACAGGAAAACTTTTGCAAAATACTAAGAAAGTTTTATTTCTGTAGATTTTCACATGTATAGTTAAAAAAATACTTATTTTGTACATTCATAAAAAATCTTATTTAGTTTGACAATTGTCATTGTAAATTTTATAGTCATTTTCATTTCTGATTTAAGAATTCCAATTAACATCACATTCCTCTGCTGACTGTGCTGATGGTTAGGTGGCGCCATTGCATACATTCTCCCATATTTCTCTTGAACAGACTGAAATTGTTACTTAAATCTATGCATAATTACTTCTGCATAATCAAGAAGTTAATATACCATGTGTTACAATGCTAATACTAGTGAGAACAAAATAATTGCGAATAAATCATTAATTTATTAGCCATATGTGAGTAGTAGGCCAGTCGGTAGGGGTAAATTTAGACCAAAAGTTCCAGTAATTTACAATACGGCTGATTTTTTTTATAAGTACATTAAAGTATGTAGATTAACATAAAAAAAGTTTACCAGTCTATCGATTTCCCAAAGTCGAAAAAAAAATCGATTATCAATTGTATTTCGATTATCCTTAATATTTCGAGCTGGGATGAACATAGAGAAAAATAAAAAATACCACCGTGTAGAGGAGGTATTTTTCAACAAAAAAAGACATGTGTATTTATTTCGTCCGAGCAATGGTTTGTCTGGAAAAAATTCGATAATGCAAGTATGTATTTTGCAGCAGGGGAAATCACTAAAAGGGGACATCTTATTCATACATGAAGCGTTGGCTCATTCTAAATTGGCCAAATTTTAATATATCGAATTGAAACTTGACATGTGAGTTTCAATTGATAATCGATTTTTTTTTCGACTTTGGGAAATCGATAAACTGGTAAACTTTTTTTTTTATGTTAATCTACATACTTTAATGTACTTATAAAAAAAAATCAGCCGTATTGCAAATTACTGGTAGTTGTAACCTATACCGACTGGGCTATAGGTAAATTATTACAAATTATTTATAAAAATAGTTAAGAGTTTAATTGGAGCTCCTATGTCGCCTATGTTAAAATAGCCAATTTTAGGTACATGTTATTTTGAAACGGTAAGCAATAGACAATTAAAATTTTTACAGCTTATTTTATGGCCCTAAATGAACACATGGTAGTATAATCAGTATCCTGAACTAATTTTTTCTTAAAATAAGTTTTTTTAAATATAGTTAACAATTTTCAATTTGTTCCCCATTTTTACAACTATATTAGCTAATTGAAATACACTATGGACTTAATTATTCTACAGTAGATGTATATTGTAATAAGGTACATGCAAGAGAAATTTCAAAGATAGTTTCTGAGAAAACTGGAACTTTTTTAAAAAAGTAGTCTTTCGGAAATAAGCGTTAAAATTTTTTAAGAGGAGTGCGAGGGTTGTATCTTTTCTATTACATTTTTTTTACACAGTTTTCTCAGAATCATTGAAGATAATTGAACCAAGACGTTTTCTTAGTTATTAAATTTTTAAAATATATATATATTTTATTTTATAAAGTATATATACATACATAAATACCTTAGTAAAATTATGCAAAACAGCCCCAGCCGGAGACCAGATATCATAAAAATCGAAAAGTAACCTATTTATTTATCGAGGGTCCGCCTCCCCTTAAATGAAAATAATGAATTTAAGGTAGTTTTAAACATAATCTAAATTAAAAAGAACTGTTTGTATAAAACATAAGTGGTAACAAGCAATCGCTGCTGCATGAAATGAGTGTTGAGTTGTCCATTTATCTAAATACATTAAGTTTAACTTCGTTACTAAAGGCAGTAGTTAACATGACTTATATTCTCCCTAAGTTCACAAACTTTTCATCTGTTCCTCCGGTAAGAATAAAATTCGAAGTTGTACCCAAAAAATATAAAATGTTCACAATATTGTAGTTTTTACAGAATACTAAGATTTACTTCAAATAAATAATAAATGTTGAACATTCCTCAGGGAAAACACCACGTTACAAAAATTAAACATCCAGCTTGTAACTGTATGTATAATAAATTATACAAGTTCTTAAATGCAACCTACCATATTATTTATTATTATTGTAATGAGTCCGTTTACACACTTCCTCAGCAATGGTTCATTTAATTAAATTACCATATTCTGTCTGCATATGGAATGCACAAGTATTAGATTAGTAGTTTGTGAAAATATGTGGCTATATTATATATATTTGAACTAATGAATTCCTTTTTTATTTTAACGCAATTTTGTAAAATTCTATGCAGAAGGATGTAGCTAAATACAGTTATTTGACAAACAAAATATTAATACCTCTTAAACTTGATAGTTATCGGTTTTAGAATTATTACGACTTGTTACAACCACTATTATCATAACTCATTTAAAACAAATAATATAATTGCAAAGGTCTGCTAAAACACAAATTTCGTTTTAAGCCTGATGCGTGGAACATTATATATCACAATTTATTTAATTTTGCATGTGTAAATTTCTGTGCAATACTTAAAAATAAAATGCATCAGTTTATTACGCTATTTTATTTTTATTTCCATTAAGTGATTTCTTTATATTTCTCTTACATTTCTGAGTTCTCAGACCATTATCAGTGATGTTATCACAGTCAATACATTTACATATGGTGCTGACGTCCGGTGTTTGAAGGACAATTCGAGTTACAACTTCGTCCTTAGAGAAGTCAAATTGAGACCATTTATTAAAACTTATTTTATTTTAAAATTATGTTTTAAAAAACGACCTTTGTTTGTTGTTAGTAGTTATAAAATAAAATTATTAATACATCGAACATTAGCTGCATTAGTAGGAATATATTTATAATTTTAAATCGTTTTGTTTATTACTTATTTGTAATATAAATACACACTTAAAAACAAAAATTACAGTATATTTTATAAAATAAATACTGGCAATAAAGAGAGTATCAAATTATCCACAAAAAAAAATAAAAATTGGGTGTGCTTATGACCACACGTTGGAAGTGATAACTTCTATGACCGATTTATATTTTTATCAGTATTAATATTAGAGGAGAATAAAGGTCATCAATTAATTACACAAGTAAATATAGTGTCATAAGATATTATACCATATTTTGAAATTACATAGTTATAATATTATAATATATTGTAATTATAATATTATTATGTAATAATATTATAATCATAATAAGTATGCGAAAAATAGTGATCATTATAATGTATTATTTACTGACTAATGATTTTGAGTGAGATATTAGTGCATGCACTCTACATAGAATTCTAAGAATAATTCATTATATAAGGATTAACTATTATAATAATAATTATAATATTATAATATATTATGTATCGTCTATGCCCTCACCACTCACTTACTTGTCTATATTATATACTATTAGCTGACAGGACAATGTTCGCTATTGCAATAATATGGTTACCTACAGCAAATGTTACTTCTTAATGTATTTTAGCTGATTCTGTGTATATTTTGATAGTGTTTTTTTTACCGCTTGCCTATGTCTTTTACGCGATTTGTATTAGAAAAACATATTCGTCTTTTTTTGTCTCGTTTTTTTTTTTTTTTTTTTTGTATTTGTTCTGGTTGCGACCGAACAGCATCAGATGATGATGTACACTGTTCCGATAGGGTTGGAAGTTGAGAAATTTGGAGACCATCGTCTGAAACCTGACATCGTCTGGATTGGGAAGCTGACAGTATTTCCTCCACACCAATATCTATTGAGTTGTCAGGTAAAGAAGATGTGAGAGGAATGAGAACATCAAAGTGGCCTCTCGTCAGTTCCCCAGTAAACCTTAGCCTCTCTACTCCCTCAATCGGTTCGATAAAACTCTCCCACACAAAATAACCATTTCTGTACGCCTGAAATTCATAAACAATATTTCGGATGCTGCTTGAATTTCACAGGAGGTTCCAAGAGTTACAGGTTCCTTCGTACCCGCGATATATTCTTTTTTTGTTGAATATATCTCCTGTTACTTTTAAAGTATATGGTTTGAACTTGCGCCAATTGTTTGAAACGTGACTAACAACTCTGGTCCTCACCTCAAACCCCAGTGAATCTTGTCATGTACAATTAAAGCCAAAGAGTAGAATAAGTATTGGCCATCTGGCCTAGAATAAACTACTCTGTGGGGAATATATACCCTATTAACGTGTATGATCTCCATTGTTGTAATATGAAGTTAAATTTTATATTGAAGTGAGTAATAAGTTACTGTAAAATAAAATAATGTAAAATATCAAATATAAAGTTTTGACAAATATCAATCTTCTTTACAAAACTTAAAACGCAAATGTCATAATAGTGCAATACCATCATCAACACCAACTTTCTTTAAATGTTTGGCACGGTATTCTTGGAGACCACTTTTTATTTGGTTTTCTGCCTCAGATTCTTAATCATGCTTTATGTGGACTTCTTGGAATCTGATCTTCCAGGTTTATTGAAGAATGTCCCCATTCGAGGGCTTTTGGGTTCATGATTCATGGTACATGTGGCACCAGCCCAATTTAGTGTGAATGTTAGAACCCATGTTACTCGTACCTATAAAAATATTTTTTTGGTCGAGGTGGTCCAGTGCCGTTTCCTGACCTAAATTCCCTTGATTTATTTCTGTGGAGACTCCTCAAAAGCACTGTGTATTCATCTCCAGGAGATCAATTCAAGATCTCAGACAATGCATTGAGAATGGTATTTAAAGTATTTGGCTGATGCCTGGAGTTTTCCAAACAGTGAGGGAAATCTTAGTGGAGGCGCGTGCTAAACGGGGCCGTAACATTGAATAACTCCTTTAGTTGTTGTTCCTGTATAGTTATTGAAAGTAGCAAGGAAATTGAGTTTAAAATTTGTATCCAATAACTCAGTTATCTTTTGAGCTACATAAAAATAAATAAATGTAAATTTGTTGTTGTTGACAAATTTAATGTTTTTAAAAAAATGAGGTTTGAGAGATATTTGACTTTAAAAAATGTGTACTGTCGCCATTCTAAAAATATGCAAAATAGCCTTCTACTGTGTTGTAAAATGTTAAAAGTTTATGAAACCAATATGTATACCGAATTTGAGCTCAATATCTTTTCTATTTCCAAAGATATTAAGTATTTAATACAAAATAATATCTCCGATAATTTGAAAACTAAGCATTTTAGGACATAATTTTATTAAACTTTTTTTCAAATATATAATAATAACCTTTTGAAATTTTAGGCAATATTTTATAGGCACAATATATAAAGACAAATTTTAGTTCCTTTACACAATGTTTTAGAATTAAATTGTTTTTTTAAATTTGTTCGAACTGCAACTTGATCATTATACAAGTAAACAAATATGGAACAAAATTTATTATTAAGTCAAAAAACCATGTTACTAAGCCAGTTATAAGTTTTCAACTGTACCCATCACTATTGCTGATGGCTTGGTCTCGAAAAGCGTTTGCATATTAAACGTTGTGTTATGAGAAACTGTCCTGTTGTTATTTATGTAGTAATCTTCAAAAATAAATAAGTTTAGAAATTAAAAAGAATAACCTATTGATAACCGTATTTATTTATTTATGATCGAAATGAAGTGCAAGTATTTGTATTCACTAGTGTTATAAATAGTAAATTTTATGAGAGTAATAATTAATTGTAACACAAATAATGAGAATTTTTTCCAGTTTAGTTTGTCTCGATTTATGTCGGAACGATAGAAAACGAAAACCAAACTGTTTGTAATCAATAGACTAGCCTAAGAAGTACTACTTGCTGAAAAGTTATTGACGCCTTGTGCGCAATAAAGTTTTACAACGTAAAGGTACTTTACGAACCTCGTGAGCAATAACAAATAAATTACTTTATATAGACTGGATTTTACAGCGAGTATAAAGGATAAAATAAAATGGGATGCTGTTCTTGAGCATAGTTCATTATATTTAACCCATTTAGAAATTCAGCATTACTATAAAAGGCATATCTAAGAAATCTAGCTCAATATATTTTTATACTAACTTATAAGTTTCTAATTTTCCAAAGAGTGTTTTTTTATAGAGTAACATCATTATTTTCTGAAATTAGTGATATTTTTTTTAAATTCCGCTAACAAATGTGTAACTTAGATTTAGAAATTTAGTTTAAATATTGTTTACATATTATGACATATTATATTAGGTGCTTTAGTTAAATTACTAAAGAAAATACAGCGTGTAAAATAAGTCCTGATACACCTTCATATAATTTACATGGATGACTATATCAACGTAAAACCTCTACTATACCTATTATAACACTTTTTCTGGTGTTTAAGGTGGGTTAAAAATGTTGCCCCCTTTTGAAAGTGGGTATAAAGGGAGCAACTTTAATTTGTTAAACACCAACCCCTATCTTGTGAAATATCATTGGAAAACGCTTTAAAAACCATGAATTACTGTGGTAAGAAAATAAAAATCAGCTGATGCACTCGTTCGCTACGCTCAAAAAAGTTACTTTGTAAGTTATTTTTTAAACTTTATATGTTTTAAAAGACGGAAAGAGATATGCAACATCTAACCTAGGGACTGCTATTCACCGTCAGGTTAAACCATAAAAACACTATGTACCAAATTGCAAACCCCCGTTCCCCTCATACTACCCTCAACTCAAAAATGTTTAATGAACTCATATGGCTTGTGATACATATGAATTTCTGTGATAAGACAATAAAAACCCAGTTAACGCTTTCGTTCGCAACGCTGAAAAATATTATTAAGTAGGCTGTTATAATTAAAAAAATTACTTACAAAACAACATTTTCGTGCGCAGCTAACGAGCTGATGTCAATTTCCTACCACAGAAATTCATGGTTTTTAAGCGCATTCCAATGACAAGTCACAAGATAGAGGGAGCCATTTAAAAAATGAAAGTTGCCCCCATTATTCCCCCTTTCAAAATTGGGCAACATGTTTAACCCCCTTAAACACTAGTAAAAGTGTTATAATAGGTATAGTAAAGGTTTTACGTTAATATAGTAATCCAAGTAAATTATATGAAGGTGTATCAGGTCTTATTTTACACTCTGTTTATAATAATGAAAACCTCAAAATACAATAACGAGATTTGCCGTAGTAATAAATATTGAAAAACTAACATCACTGCCAGTTTGAGATAGATGTATTCGAAAGACGCCTAAGATATAAATACATGATTTCGTAACTGACATACGAAAATTGACTAAAGTGTGACTTGTTATATTTGAAGATAAAAATACGCCTCGAGTATTTTGCAATGGATTAATACGCCTGATAATGGAGACAAACTTATGGGGCAAATTCATTTACGATAAATTTTATACAGAAACACATAACAAAAATGTTATTTATATTTATTTATTTGTAATATGTGCCTAAATACAAGTATGTTAATAAATTCTGTTTTTCAGGTTTTTAAATTTAGTTTCTAAGGATGAATCATACATTTTTTACAATTGTTTATTTGGAAATTATAAATTATTTATATAAAAAAATAAATACACAACGTGTCCAGTTTATAAATTAAATCCAGAAAAAATTGGGAAAAGCCAAAAAGGGCGTAGTAGATTGGGTTAGTTGCCGTTTGACAACTATAAAAAAAGAGAACGAATAAAAATCGAAGTAAACGAAATTTGTAATTCATGCGACTTCGACTTTTCTTCCTAAAACTAGTCAAAAACATTTCCAATTTATAAAGTAATACTTCAGTTTGGTTCTTGTTATTATAAATTTGGCAATAGTTGTAAAGTTTAGGATACATGATAATGAAAATTAAATTTCTTGTTATAATATTGGATAAAAATTGTCTTTTATATCTTGTGTAATTTACATAACTTTTACACACTATTTCAGCTTGGTAATTACCTACATATCATCTCCTATAAAATACTCGTAATTTAATTATAATTAATGAAGAAATATTGTGTTTCATAATGTATAATTAGTATTACTGCAAATTAATTATCATCTAAGTAAAATTTACTATATAGTTTTAACCTAATTAATTGTATTTAATCAAGTAACTTTCCAATACATTTAAAGTCTTAGTATAGGCCTACATTTGTTTAAATGTTTTCTGAAGGAATTTAAAGGGAATGCATAACAGGTGAAGAATAACTCGTTATACTTAAATAACCACGATAAAGTTTGCTTACTCAAATATTGCGTATGTATATTTATATCTAAGCAATACATTTCCAACTAAGCTTAGTGGGAATATTTTGAGTTGGATTTATAAATCATGATCTTACAACGGTAAAAATAATAGTATATGTTTGAACTAGTGTTATTTGTTTTAAATAAAAAAATATATCTTATAGATATTGAGTAATTTAAACGACATGAATTTTACTGTTGGGCTTTCATGTCTCAAATTATTGAAGGCAACGTCTCACTAGAGCGGACAATTAAAAACGTAATGATTTGCATCCATTATACAGGGTGTCCCCGAACTCTCTGCACCCCTTTTGTGGATATGTTCCTGGGATCCAGACAAACATATTTCACAATATAAACATGGGTCTATGGTGCTTATTTTTTCGTCTGTCTGTCTGTATATGTTTTTTAGAAAATGCTTAATATTTTCGGAAGTAGAAAAGATATTAAGCTCAAACTTTGTATACCTAACCTTTTATCACTCAACGAAAAATTAGAACATTATTTTAAATATTTTCAAAATGGCTTCCGTTTATAATTTTTAATGTCAAATATCTCAAAAACCGCTAACTTTACAAACAAATTACAAAAGACAAAAAGTTTTCTTTTTTAATGACAAACACAATGGTTTTTTATTTTGTCTGTAGCTCAAAGGATAACAGAGATATTGGTAAAAAAAAGGGAAAATGTACTTCTTGGTAGTTGTCAACAATACCCAGAATTGCTCTAGAAACAAAATATTTTAATGTTATTATGATCTAAAATAATAATAAATTTGCATAATGTTCCGAGCAGTTTCTGAGCTGATTCCAGTAGCAAAAAATAATGAAAAAATCATATATTTATAGGTCCGGAAATGTTTCGTTAGAGAGATACAGCTTGCGAAATATTTCACCCTTGTTTCAGATTACTCACAGAAACGAATCCCTATTTAATTATTATTTAAATGTAGGGCGTTAATTAAGGTGTACAATTTAATTTAATTTACGTAAAATGAGCCACATAAACTTAATAAAATAAGTCCCAGATCTGTAACTGCAGTAATTGTTGCGATATTTGACCCAAAACGCAAAATTCGGTCTCAAAAAACATAGTTTACAGGGGTCTTATATGTTTCCTACAGAACTGGGACCTATTTTAATTATCATTTATTTTGTTATTCGCCATTACGACTACTGTTATCTATATAATAAAAATGAATTGCAGTTTCTTTGAAATCGCATCAATTGAGAACGGCTGGACCAGTTGGCTATTTTTTGTTTTAAAATGTTCGTAATAGTCCGAACTAGGTTTTTATATAAAGAAAAATTTGAAAAGTTTCCGAAAAAAGTTTCAAATTTGAAAAAACTAAACATCCTCTTTTGTATGGACTCATGACCATAGCACACAAAAACAGCTGTTCGTATAAAATGCTTAGTAACACATTTGTTTACATTCATTACCATAGCAACTTTAGCAAATTTATAATTAGTTTATTATTCTTCAAAACCAATAGCTTTTTAGATTATATTGACAAATTAAAAGCAAACACAAACAAAAATCAATAAAACATGCTTAGACCTCCTATATTATAATTAATTTAATTTAAACATCGGTTGTTACATATTATTATAAATAAAACAACTGATATGGATCAAAAACTGAACATAATTTTAGGTTAGGCCTACTTACAATGAACCAAAACACTTTTATTTGCAACCAATTTCTCTAATTTAGAATCGGGTTATTATTCTTCAAAAACCAACAGCTTTTTTAGGTTAGATTGACAAACAACACAAACAAAAATCAACGAAAAATGCTTATTGTATTATAATTCAATTCAAACATCGGTTGTTACATATCTATTTACTTACACATATGCTGTTTAAAATATTGTTTATATAAATTATATTTTATCTATGAATTGTTTAATACTTTTCAAATCATATTTCCACTGTCAAAAATAATAATAATAAAAAATTTGTTACCAGGCATAACCATAAATATAGGCCTACATGAATTTAAACATAATTATATCAAAAACTAAACAAACAATATGGATGCAACTAAATGCCATTAAAATATCACATTTTTATCTTTATTTTGATATATAATTGTATATTTAAATACTAAACAGTATCTTACACGAATTAGGCCTATAAATTTAAAATTAGAAACTCTATTTGAACCACTTTGTTACATCCTGAATTTTAACACGGATGTTACTGAAAAATAAACAAACAATCTGAATGAAACTAAAATCCATTAAAAGATCGCATTTTTATCTTTATTTTAATACATAATTGTATATTTCAATACTTAACAGTATCTTATACTAATTAGGCCTATAAATTTAAAATTAGAAACTCTATTTGAACCACTCTATTTTAACACGGATGTTACTGAAAAATAAACAAACAATCTGTATGAAACTAAAATCTACTAAAATATCACATTTTTATCTTTATTTTGATATATAATTGTATATTTAAATTGTGATTATGTTTTTAGTTCATCGCAATCGTTTCATGAAATTCATTAATTTTCTTAAATTTTCTGAAAGAAAAGGTAGGCTACCTTAGAAATTCGGTGGATTTTGAGATGAGTGTTCAAACCTCTTTGCTACGACCCCCATCTAATTCAAACCTCTTTGCTTTTTACTTTCTCCCCCTATACCATAGTATATGGAGAAAGTATTGTATTCGTCAAAATTTTCGAGTTTGAGTTTTTGGTGGAAATATCCGTTTTGGGTCCCCCTGAACCTAAAAAAGTGGTTTTCGGAGTGATGTCTGTGTGTGTGTCTGTATGTGTGTCTGTGTGTCTGTGTGTCTGTGTGTCTGTGTGTCTGTGTGTCTGTGTGGATGTTATCAGACCTAGAGCCTAAACCAGTCGTCCGATTTTGATGAAATTTGGTATGGAGGTACTAATCCACGGTATCTCCAGGCGTTTTTTTCATTTTTGTGAATTTTTTATTTTTAAGGGTAATTTTCCCATAAAAACCCATAAAATAACGGAAAAATTAACTTTTCTCAAAAACGGCTCTAACGATTTTGATTAAAATTTTATAGTTTATTAGGGACCTAAAGTACTATAAACTGTAAAATTTTAATCAAAATCGTTCGAGCCATTTTTGAGAAAAGTAGATTTTTCCTTTATTTTATGGATTTTTATGGGAAAATGACTGTTAAAAATAAAAAAAATCACAATAAATTGGTAATATTATTTTTAACTTCCCGCTACCAATAAAGGGAAGTTATTGATTTCGGTCCGATTTTCGAAAGTCGAGTTTTCATTAAATCTCCACGTTTTGAGGTCCCAGGAAGCCATTCTGACTATTCCCGCCGAGGTGTCCGACCGTGTGTGTGTGTGTGTGTGTGTGTGTGTGTGTGTGTGTGTGGATGTATGTGTGTAAATAAATTTTTGTCGTACAGTTTCTCAAAAACGAATCAACCGATTGAATTGTACGACATGTCATTCGAAAGGGTGTATCAAAACTTAGATCTGATTAGATTTGAGAGTTAATCCATCGAGCCAATCCGAAGAAATTAAAAAAAATAACCTAATGTTTTTTTTAAATTTTTATATTTTTTAAAAATAACTTTAAAGCGTGCGAAAAAATCTTAATAAAACCATGTATACATTTTTTGTGCTTAAAAAACTGCGTCGACTGCTTTTTTGAAAATGAAAATCGGACGACGCATTCAAAAGTTATCGTTGTTTAAAAATTCACAAATTTTCGTTTTTTGGTATTTTTTTAACATATCTTCCAGATTTCTCAACCAATCAATATAAACCTGTACATTTTCTTTTTGTGCTTTAAAAACTGCGTAGAATGCTTTTTTAAAAATGAAAATCGAACGACGCATTCAAAAGTTATCGTTGTTTAAAAATTCACAAATTTTCGTTTTTTGGTATTTTTTGGTATTTTTTTAACATATCTTCCATATTTCTCAACCAATCAATATAAACCTATACATTTTCTTTTTGTGCTTTAAAAACTGCGTAGAATGCTTTTTTGAAAATGAAAATCGGACGACGCATTCAAAAGTTATCGTTGTTTAAAAATTTACAAATTTTTGTTTTTTGGTATTTTTTGGTATTTTTTTAACATATCTTCCAGATTTATCAACCAATGAATATAAACCTGTACATTTTCTTTTTGTGATTTAAAAACTGCGTACAATGCTTTTTTAAAAATGAAAATCGAACTACGCATTCAAAAGTTATCGTTGTTTAAAAATTCACAAATTTTCTTTTTTTGGTATTTTAACAAATAAACTCATTTTTAAGCGTTTAAAATTCAAACTAAGCGGGAAGTTCTAGGGTTGGCCTGCACGGTCAACCAATTTCCAGATTTTTTTATTAAGTTTCTATAATGCGGGAGAAAGTATGTGTCAGTTTCCTGATACCGTTTATTTTTTGTTGTTTTCCCGCGATCTTCAGTTGTTTATTGTCAGTTGAATATTGTGGTTATGATTTCAGTTTATCGTTTCAAGGAATGGATAGCTTTACCGTTTTATCCTAAAGAAATTGTCTGTGAATCAATTGTAGTTTTTTAATCAAATTGTAAGTTTTCATTAATTTAATTAAATTGACAAAATTTAATCACACTGCAATGCCGCCAATAAGACGGAGCAGTTTAGGTCGCAGAACTCGCAATGCTACAAACCTAATAAATTTTCGATTCAATCGAACTGCAGAGCAACGCGAAGAGGTAATTGTAATTGAACGGAATCTATTATCACAAACACGTTCAGCACTTACACAAGAGGAAATAGAAAATGAAAATGAAGGTGATATGAATCGAATGAGACATCATCGGTCAGTAGAAACCAATCACGTGACAATGCATTTGAATAATCGTTTAAAGAAGACCAAGAAATGTTGTGTTGAATACACATCGAGCTGCATTCCGTTATAACGTGATAGTTGATTACAGTGCAGATCAATCCGTTGATATTGGATCGATGAGTGTTGTTTGCCCACATTGTAAGGCATTGAATTACAAAAACGAAGCCCCTGGATTGTGTTGTGCAAGTGGTAAAATAAAATCAGTGCCATTAGCCCTGCCACCAGAGCCATTGCGCTCATTGGTTTCTGGAACAGGAACATATTCCACACATTTTCTATCAGAAATACAGAAATACAACAGTTGCTTCCAAATGACTTCATTTGGCACAGCAAATGTGATGAGGGACAATTTCATGCCCACTTTTAAGGTAATTATAACACAATCATCTTTCACACCGCTTCTATAAAACATAATTATTCGAATACATTATTATTGTTACATTATAATAATATATTTCTTACCTTTACAGATTCAAGGTCAAATATATATCATCGAGTAGGTTCGTTAATGCCACCGCAGGATGAAGACTATACATTTCTGCAGATTTATTTCATATACAATACACAACAAGAAGTAGATCAGCGTTATACACACAACACTTCGGTGAAAAGACCAATTTTGGAACAACTGCAAACTTTTTTTCATAAACACAATGAATTGATTGGATTGTTCAAAACTGCATTTTACCGCATGCCAACTGATGATCACAAAATTATGGAACACCAGATTTGTTCATCACGTTCACGTGTAATCCGCAATGGTTAGAAATTCGACAAGAGCTATTCCCTGGCCAATCACCTATCGATCGCGATGACATCACCGCAAGAGCCTTTAAACAAAAATTGAAATCACTGATGGATTTCATTGTCAAGCATCGCGTGTTTGGTGAAACGCGATGCTGGATGTATTCAGTGGAGTGGCAGAAACGCTGGTTGCCACACGCACATATTCTCATTTGGTTGATAGAGAAGATAAGACCAAATGAAATCGATGATGTGATATCAGCGGAAATTCTCAACAAAGAAGAAGATCCAGGCTTGCATGAAGTTGTTACCAAGAACATGATTCACGGCCCCTGTGGAACTTTAAATAACAATTCGCCGTGTATGGTCGGAGGAAAATGTTCGAAGCGTTATCCACGGGCATTATTAGCAGAAACAATTACGGGCAGTAGTGGTTATCCACTGTATCGTCGCCGATCAACTGCAAAAATTCAAAAATTGACAATGGAAATTCAACAATTGTCAAAGTGAATCAACAGAATATTGAAGTTGACAATCGTTGGATTGTTAAATATTCACCATTACTCTCAAAGACATTCAAAGCGCACATCAACGTCGAATACTGCCATTCTGTGAAATCAATTAAATACATCTGCAAGTATATGACCAAAGGAAGTGACATGGCTGTGATTGGAGTTAGTGCGGAGAATTCGAACGATGAAGTCACTCAATATCAAATGGGCCGTTACGTTAGCAGTAACGAAGCAATTTGGCTCATTTTTTCATTCACCATTCATGAAAGATATCCCACTTTTGTTCACTTGGCCGTACACCTGGAAAACGGTCAGAGAGTATTTTTCACAGCGGAGAACGCATTACAACGAGCCAATCAACAACGTTAACCAGTTTTTTTTAAATGTGCCAAAATGATGACTTCGCCCGAACACTGCTATACTCCAAAATTCCAAAATATTATACTTGGAATCAATCGTCAAAGAAATTTCAACGACGGAAACAAGGAAATCCGGTTCCAGGTTACCCACAAGTATTTTCCACCGATGCATTAGGTCGCACTTACACAGTCCATCCAAGCAGCGACGAGTGTTTTTATTTGCGTTTGCTATTAGTCAACGTTCGTGGCCCAACATCATTCCAACATCAACGAACTGTTAATGATGAATTGTGTGACACATATAGAGAAGCCTGTTGCCATTTACGTTCGCTAGAGAATGACACTCATTGGGATTACACCTCAGAGATGCTGCAATTTCGTCAAATGCTCATCAAATACGAATTTTGTTTTCCATAATTATCTCAACATGCTTTCCATCAAATCCAATCGATTTGTGGAACAAATACAAAGATGACATGTCTGTTGATATTTTGCATCAGATGCGTATTAGAACATCAAACCCAGGTTTGCAACTGAGCGACGAAATTCACAACGAGGCATTGTTATTAATTGAAGACATTCTCAAAAACAACTCAACTAATTTCACTAAAATTTCACAATTTACACATATTAGTATGCTACTAGAACTGTTTAGAGAATAAAAATGGCACTACAATCAAATAAATTAAAATAGGGTAGTTTAATACAATAAAATAAAATTGCACTAGCTTCCTACAAACTATAAATCTAAATTTGTGTACTGTAATATTCTTAAGTGACATAAACACCATTTGCAATTCAATAACTTAAGTCAAAATAATGAAATTTGATAACTATCCTTAAAATTCAATAAAGCAATAGCGAAGCATTGCCGGGTCCACTAGTAAATCAATATAATTTGAACAACTTACCGTCATCAGTAGTCAAATTTGCCGTATGTGCACGACGGCCGTTTCGGCTATTCAGCCATTATTAAGTGGTTTGGAGGAAATCCTCCGTTGTCATGGAACTCTTAACACTTAAGACATAACACAAAATTCACAAAACGTTTAAATAATTTAAAAATCACATTTGTTAAAAACATGTCCAGTGGGCCCACTGTTTCGCACTGAACAGTGTTTCAGCATAAGTTTTTATAAAATAATTAACTATTTTGAAATAATGTAGTCCTACAAAATAATACATGTTACACTTCTAATTGTAAATTGCCTTACTTATTAATACATAGTATGATAATATTAACTGTTCTTGTAAATTTGATCTTTTAACTTTATTTATCGTAAAACATCATTTAAAAATATTTTACTGAAAACATATTCACTTTCAAACATTTATACATTTGTACTGTCGTAGATGCATATTATAAGTTAGTTGTGTATATAAGCATCTATGTATAAAAATAAAAATAAAGAAATCTAACCATTAAAATGATAAAATTAGAATAAATATTTTAATGGGTTTTTTTTCAGGAGAAATCTTAGGTTAAATTTCTGTTTTAAATAATTTATATAAATAAATCCATGCCATAAATAATATAAAAGAACCAAAATTCAAAATAAAATTTTATTGAAATTTACAAAGCAGCTATTGATACGGGTAAATTTAAAATAGATGAATAGCAGTAAAACTAACCACGTGCAAGTATAAGTTGTACTATAATTCTTTGTTTTTAAATTTGGTAATATCAAATGAAAACCTACTCTATTTCCAATTATATTTCGTTGTACTTATGTATTTTAAGAGTTTTTTTTAACTCTGATAGTAATATTTAAGCTAAAATAATTTTGTCGGAATTCTATCTATAAAACATTGTATTCTACTTAATTTACATATATTTGCAGAGGTATAAATAAATATAATATTTTAATGTGAATGGGAGTAGTCCAGATATTAATAAAAGATAGTAGGCCCAATCTAGTTTTAAAACTTGAAATTTAAGGAATTGTGTGTTACTACTATATTCTTTAAAAATAAGGTAAAACTGTTCAACCTTAATACATTATAAATATAATAAATATAACATATATTATAAATACACTATAAATTCACAATATTGATAGTCTGACTTACTATTGCCAATTTGAAAAAAATGATAAATAAACGCTATTTTCCATAAAGTAATTAATTGTGTTAAATTTCCTTCTATAAAACATCTTCTATTAGAGCAATCAGTAAATTTGCATTCAATGAGAGAGCGATTTATTTATTTTCTTCGCACTTTGACTAAGTTGTAATGATCGTCAGAAATAAGCTACAGATCTGACAAAGAAAGCTCAATCTAATTTACCCAGCCCTGTCTGAGCTGAGCATAAGATAAAATAGTTTTGAATTATTATGATAGCAATCCTCTTCAGCTTTTATAACATACTGTTTTATTCCATACGGTTGGTTACTATAGTAAAACACATACAAATAGGCTAAATGTGAGTGGTTTAAGTTAAACATTAAGGCAACAAATTTACAACAAATTAGTGTATTAGTTTACATAATTTTATACATTTATAAATTGTTAAAATTTCGTTTCTACTGATTAGTACTTAATAACATGCATTATTTTTATTATTATTAAGTTCTCTTTGACATTCCTGAAATATTAAGTTTTTTTTTAGAGTTATCAGAACTTTATAATGGAATAGAAGTTTCTTAATACAGTTGTCTTTGACTCCTGCACTAAAATAGTCCAAACATATTTTCATAAACAGTGAGAAAATGTTCAAACCTACTGTCTTAAATTTAAAAAAAAAATGCTTAAAGTACGTACAAAAGTAGGTTGAATCTGGCACTAAGAGCTGGCATATTGTGCCAACGAAGACAATAGGACTCAGTAAAATACGAAAATATAGAAGTAATATATGAATAATTTTGTATTTATTAAAACCATCAATTGCAGCTCAACTTACATAATAAAACATCCAAACAATCTTAGAAATGATATTTATTTAAAGTAAATCTGTGTATTTACCCAATAAAATAATTCAAATTTACAATGGCTCTAACAAGGAAATGCAACTAGCGAAAACCTGGTACTATATGTATAATAACTAAATTTACCAAGAATAACGTAAGCATAACATAGCGAATCTTTATTTAATTGAATTTTCTTGCATAATAACACGACATCTAAGTGCAGGAAATGATATGTATATTCTAGACTACGAAACATCTTTACTACGGTGAGGGATGAGGTAACAATGTTCATACTATGGAATGCTTTAGTAAGTATACATCGTCAACCGTGCATAGTGAGGATATTTTTTCCTATGTATATTAATTAATTGTTAAGCGTTCTGATGAGGACAACTTAACTATTTGAAGTCACATTTTATTTAGAACTCAAGTAAAACCACTTTATTTTGTAACCACATTTATTTAGTAATTCGGTTAGTTGCTGTTTAAAATTAGTTTGCAAAACAACACTTATCCTAAATACAAAATTAACTTATCCAAAGAGTTTTAAATTTGACTAAATTAACAGAACCTGAAGTACTAAGTCTTACCTTTCGTGCATTTCTTTGTCAGATCTGTAACTTATTTCTAACGTTTATTACAACTTAGTCAAATTGCGAAGAAAATAAATAAATCGCTTAATTTAAAAATGTTGTTGGTAACATAACAACTTGGGTAAATATGTCCCCTGAAACAAATCAACGTTTTATTAATTAAAGTAGAACGTAATAAAGTTGAACATTTTACTTTATTTTGAATGAAAACAATAGTAAGACACAATTCTTTCAATTTTAAGTTTCAAAACTTGTTTAATCATACTTATTTTTATTTTTATATTTAGACTACTCCAATTCATAATACTATATTACTAATTGATTCCACTGAAAAAATATTAAATTAAGTATGATACAATGTTTTATAGATATAATTACTACAAGATTATTTTAGCTTAAATAAAACACACACACAATGCTAAAAATACAAAAGTGCATCGACTATAATTGGAAATTGAGTAGGATTTCATTTGATATAAACATCGAAAAACTAATAATTCTTGTTTAAATTATACTTGCACTTGGTGAGATTTATTTCAGTTGTATTTAATTTATTTGGTTTAATTAACTTGTAGCACTAGCTGCTTTGTAAGTGTCAATATAATTTCATTTTGAATTTGGGTTCTCGTATATTTCTTGTTTTATGACCTAGGCCTATATAAATGATTTAAAACGGAACTTTAATCTAATTGTTTTAGTTGTACAGTTAAATTTATATTTGAAATAAACAATTAAATTGTTTTATTATTAATTGATATCTTACCGTTTATAGAATATTATTACCTTTTGATTTGAAATATTAAAAAATGATGTGGTTAACGCTGCTTGTACTTTGAATAGATAGTATACTAATTATTCTTAAACTTTAAATTAAAGAGAATTAAACATACAATTTTCCATGTTTTACCAGTCGGAAACCAGTTCACCTTTAATCTTTGGAGTTTAAATTTACATTTATACAAACGAGATACCAGCTTTGTTACTAATTAAATATAAGTGGCAACTAACAGTTTTGAGCAGATCGTCATATTTCGTATATTATTAAACCAATATTGATTGAAAGTAAACAGCTTAACACATTGATAACGTAAAGTATTTAGAACGATTTAAATAAAAAATATGCTAGTGTCAAAAATTCTGCTGCAAGTAAATGTACAGAGGGATGAATATTGTAAGATGAGATAGTAAAATTGTTTGATCAAAGTCACGAAAGAAGAAATAATGAATGTATACTCGATTATAATTAATTTCTAAACTTTATTTTAGCGGAATGTTTGGTAATTGTGTTTTACTTACAAAGTAAACCCAACTGTTGGCAATAACTTTTTGAAGTTATCGGGTGAACATCGAAATTAGGTAATTAAATCTATAAATATATCAATCGTAATGGTTACAATTTGAAAGAACTCTAGTTAAACTTTGGACGTTTTTTAAGTATAATTTTAATTTTTTTAAATTGTGTTTATGTATTTAATAAGTTTTTATTGAAAATTTTTGAAATTATTAAACTTACTAATTTTTCTAAATGAACAGCTTATTGTTATAACATTCAATGGAAAAGTCTCCCATATAGTAATGTATAGAAAAATATTTATGTTTACATTATATGTACTTCATATAATAGAAATATATTTGTTCCCATTCATTGAAACTTTCTACAAGTTTCTAATACTTGCATAACAACTGAACGATTCCGGTCGTAAAAGAAAAGTGTACAGTTTATACGTCTGTATTTTGAATGTATTTTAGGTTTTATAAGGGAAACAAATATTGTTTAATGTTTCACTAAAATACCGTTAGGAAAAAGTAAACACAAACAAAATAATATTAAAGTAAAACCATGAAATAGAAGCAAAACTGGTCTTTGACAATAGACTGAATTCAGTTTTACTATATTATAGATTCTGTTGTATAAAGGCCACCTGGGATTTTGATGCAATATTAAAAAATGAATTTCTAAAAAATTTCTAAACATTTAATGTTTAGAGCAACTTAAAACCGATGATTTGTAGTAAATAAATTAATAACTTTAGTAACAATTTTGGTTTTAAAATGTGTTGAGGCGAGTATCTATGCATTAAGTGTCATAATAGTTCTGATTTTAAACCATCCACTTAGAAAAAAGAAACATTTTGTAGAATCATTTTTTCTCCACGTGGATAGAAATATACACTAAGATTAAATAACGAGAACTCAATACCATAGGAGTAACAATGCTCAAGAGTTGTCATATACAATATACAACAATTACTATACGTAAACAATATTGTATTTAATTCAATACTTCCTTAAAGATATGTTCCTTTTATAAGTTTCGCTCATTTTAATCTGTAACCAATTATGCATTACTATGCTCCCTTGGCTGTATTAATCATTTCACTTCTTGTATCGTAGTAAATAAATAACCACCAAAGTATTTGTGTGTGTGATTAGGTAATTACTTCAGATCTCAAGTGCGCTTTTACAATTTTTTTTTTCTTTTTTCTGGGGAATTGGGGTAAAAGGAGAATATACTAAGATCTGTAATAATAAATTTATTTTTTTACACAATTTATTAAATCTTTTTTTAAATAATGAATTCAGTAAGATATTAAAATTCAAATATTTTTCTGTAATCAGTAATCTCAAATTAATGAATCTGTTACCCTAAAGGCTACTAGACGACTAGTTATGGCTACTCTTATTTGAACTGTTTTCCTGCAAATTTTTAATTATGAATCAAAACAAATTTTTCTTGCCGGTTTGGATTAATTTGATAAAATTCCAAAAAAATATACACTCTGAAAAAAGTAAATGGTAGTATAAAATAAAAACTATATTTACAAAATATTAATAATTGATGAAAACCATATAATTGAATAGTTTTATTACTGCGGATAACCTAACGCAAGGTTAAGTTATTTCTCCATATTAACCCGCCGTAACTCCCGTGGTGAGAAAAACTTCATCGATATGCAATGTTTCACTTAATTCTGTAACTAGTTGAAATGTAGTCGTACAGAGACTTGTATTCTTCATTGGGCATATCTGAAAACGGATGCGAGCATCTGTGATTTAATTTTGGTCTTTGGGGGGGGGGGGGGGGGAGGACGAGAAGTTCCCCCTCTCACTCCATCAGTCTTATTCTCACCATGCAAGCAACCGCGTCACTGCTTAGGATAAGTTTTTTTATTCATCACGTGAGTGATCCCGCTAGTATCTAGTAAGTTTTTTGGATATATAATTGATTATTTGGTATTATTTTCCTGGTTAGTAAGTGTGTATATGTATTGTTATTAAGTTCTGATGTACATTTAGTAAGTGTAGGCCTACTGCTCATCTTGTTTTGTAAATATTATATTTTTGAAATGGTCCTTTTGTTGAGTGTGTAAGGCAATTAATATATTTTGCTAAGTTTGTCAAGTACCATTTTGGATAATATCATTGACTATCTTACATAGTCAATGATAATATATAAGGACGAAACTTTTGCTACTTGGCTGCTTGAAGAAGAAGGAGGAAATGTTATGCTGTGTGTGATTAAAAAACCTACTTTACCATGAAAATGTAAACCTATTCTGGTAAGCAACCAATTTGAAATTGGCAGGTTGATAATGATGTTTTCAGCGTTGTGAAATTAGTTTCAGAGCTAATATTTAATAGAGGTAGCAATCTAAACGTGGATAACTATTATACATCCGTGCCGAATTATACTCCGGTGGAATCGACGTAAACCTACTGTCGTCGAGAAGGAGCAAAAGCAAAGTGAGATTTTTGTCCTGCAAAGAAAAATCAATACACACAAAATCAACGTTGTTCATGAGTGAAGAACTCATATAGCTAAAAGTTAATAATTTAAAGTTTCGAAAGCTTACATTTGTATTACAAAATCGTAAGATTTCTATTCAGTTGACTGTAAACATGAATTTTGTATGTTTGAAATTTATGTATAGGCCTACATATGTTTTTGTATTGTTTAACCAATTTTGTAGAGTGAGAAAAAATCTCACCATACGAGTTATCATGTAACATATAATAAGGGGAGTTATCGCGGATTAATATTATTTTGGAACGATTACTTACACATTAACAAAAATTATTCATATAAACTTATTGTAATTGGCATAATTATACTATATAGAGATTGTCTTGAAGGATTTTGGTCTTTGTCGCCTATTTGAAGTACGGATATTTATCAAATTAATTAGCGGTAATAAAAGTTAAATAACCTATAAAAATATCAATAAAGCTTTAATTCGCAGAGCCGAAAGATCTAACAATAAACAACATAGACATAAATGGAATAATAAAATCACATCGAAGTAGGGCTGAAAATTGGCCTTGCATATGTATGGTCTGTCATATCACTGTTCTGAATACAAAAAAGAAGGTGATTGATAGAAAGAAATTGATTACATTATTTACAAATTGGCCTATGCCATATCAGGAAAACCACCATGCCATTTTGTTATTATGAAATGACCGCGCATTCTTCTTCAAACTGTCTTATAAAGATTTGCTTTTAAATTGTCTCAAAATCAGTTGAGATTAGAAACTCCACAATTTACTGTAATTGCGTTGCTTCCTTTGTAGATAAGTCGGCCTAAGTACATCTCGCATCCGAAGTTTGTGAGTGGAACACAAAATATCTTTAACTAAATGGTTAAGGGAACACATATCTTAGCTGGATTTAAGTTCTCTTCTAGAATCAGAACATATATAAGAAGGTGCACTGTTATTGGCGATACTAAAGTTAGTATTTAGCCTTGACTATTGTGAAAAGTTATGTTGTATAAACAGAAGAAACTGAAGGTAAAAAACAGATGAAATTGTTTCCTGCCAGAACAAATGCACAGATGACTCTATCGTCATGTTTAAAACTATCAGTGAAAATTATATGAACAGATAGGTAGAATCAGTTGCAGATAGGCCTTGTTGAAACACCTTGTGGTAAATAACATCATGAGTAGTTTGTTTTGAGTATATATAAACTTGGTTTGCTAACCATCCATAATATGGCATAACAATGAACATGACATTGTCTATTTACATATATAGGAGGAAGTCAAAACTTAAATCATTAGGGAAACGGATACGATGGCTCATCTGTTTCAACAAGCAGACTACAAATGGGACTAGAATGAAAAGCTCCATACGCAAAACGAAGGGCAGTGGTATGAACCCGATAACCTACCTGACGAATAGACTACGGTTCCATATTCAATTTGCAATTTAACAAGAGTATGATACATAAGCAATTTGCAGATCATGTAATCTCCCCAATGAGAACTGATTAAAAAAGTAAAATATTTGAAATCTGGATACATAAATTAATATCTTGAAAGCGCTGTCAACATTACAATCCTTAACTACATTTAAAATAACAAACAACTGTTAAAACAGTATATATAATGAAAGAGAGTAATGATAAGCTTAGAAAACGAAACTAAAGTATGCATTGATATATTGGCTATAACATCCCAATACGTTATTGTTGTTTTCATTATTATTAATATTGCATAATTATACATTTTTAATAAATAATAACTACGCATTGAGTTTTACTGAAAATTAGTATTCTTCAATTCGGTTGTGGTTCGGGGATGTGAATTGAAACTATAACATGTATGAATAGTATTAACTTTTATTAGATTTATCATAGATAGGAATATGTTTACAGAACAAACTGAAACTAGTTTTGTATCTACTAAGTTAACTAGACGACTAGTTAGTGTGACTCTTATTTGGACTGTTTTTTCTAAAATTTTTAATTATAAATCAAACAAAATTTGTCTTGCCGGTTTGAAATAATTTGATAAGATGCCAAAGTCAGGCCACCTTTGCAGAACTTAAGCATTTTTGTTTTATTTAAGTCTTTCTGCCTGTGACGCAGAAACATACAGACAACACAATATTCGTAAAGCTGCACAAACATTGAGAAATAGCATTGTAATTTTCAAACTCACTAACTTATTTACAAGTTCAATATATTTAGTTACAAATTATTAATAGCAAAACATATTTAATAAAAACATTTTGTACTGAAAATTCAAAAATAAACCCATAATTTTGGTAATATTATTGATATTCTGATTAGCGTAAATTATTATATTTCAACAACAAATATAAAGTGTAGTGGAACATAATAGCAGCTTAAAGTTCGTATAGAAACTAAGAAGTAAAGTTTCACTGGGTTCTTTGTATTGCTTTGTCGCAATAAAATCTCAACACGTAAAGTTTTCAATCTGTAAATACAGTGCAGAAAAGTAACCGTCTCTTTTTGTTATTACACTTCCATTCCTTGTTTCCATGGCTACAGTTTTTCTTTCAGCACTAACTATTCTAGGTTAACAGAAATAACGTAATATTGTTTCTTTCTTCTTTCCTACAGGTTCTTTTAAAACCTTTTGGTTTTTCGTGACAAATAAATGTAAAATTTACCCATATTGTACATGTACTTTGTTTGGGTTATAATTAAAGAGAGTTTATATAGTCTAACTAAGTAAATGTTCAATTTAAATTGTATTTTAGTGTGAAGTCAAAGTGAGTTGGCAATTACAGGCTATATATTTTACTTTTACGATTTTCCTTAAATATAATATTTACTATAGTAAAATTAATCTCAGAGTGAGGCGGAAGTTCAAGCCTACCGAGGGTCAGCACGGTCGACTGTTTTCCGCTCTACTCCGATCTGAATTTTAATTTTTTATAGTAGCGTTATGCAAACTTTTTTATAACAAGAAAATATAAAAATAAATCACATACCGTTGTGTATCACGATCGTCTGTTTATTTTGATACCCAATTTGAAGTAAATCGGTAAATGTTGAGTAATTAAATAGTTCTTAGTTACATTAAAAGCTATGCCATTTAATTACTCAACATTTACCGATTTACTTCAAATTTGGTATCAAAATAAACTGACGACCGCGATACACAACGTTATGTGATTTATTTTTATATTTTCTTGTTATAAAAAAAGTGTGCATAACGCTACTATAAAAAACTAAAATTAAGGTAGGAGTGGAGCGGAAACCAGTCGACCGTGCTAATAAGTCTCCCCCTCGGGAGGCTTGAACTTCCGCCTCACTCTGAGTTGAATTTTACTATAACCGACCCGTAAGGCGTGCCCGTGGTGGTTGGTGGTTTGAAACGAGCATGTTTAAAATCTCATAGTGTGTACAATATTATTTACATTAAAATAATCATCAAACTAAATATTTTTGTATCAGCTCTTCTTGTTAGCAATCATGTTATTTTAGAACCTCTCTGTAAACAAAATTGGCAGTTTGGTCCTCCAATAACCAAACATATAAGTTGTCAGGAGAGCTGACTCTGGAGGCAACATAGAGTTGGCCGTGGGAGAAACAGTCCTTTTGCAAATCCACCCCAGCTACCTTTAAAGTTTGCCTCTGAGCTTTGTTTATCGTCATGGCGAAACAGACTTTAACTGGAAACTGAAGTCTTAACTGAAGTGTTAGTCTGAAGGAATTAGTGGAATTTCCGGAATGAAAACTGTTTCTCCCTCGCCAGCTCCTGTGATGATGGTTGCTTCTATCATATATTTGTATAAGGACTTGACCTGGAGCCTGGTACCATTGCACAGCTTAGGAGGATTGATGTTTAAGAACAGCATGATTGGTGGTCCCACCCTAAGGCGGAGACTGTGAGATGGGATTCCTGGAGGATCCAGTGTATGGAGGAACTCCACAGGGTAGTGCGCTGCATCCTCTAGTTCTACTACACTATCAACATCAGGGAGAGAAATTTTTCCATCGTTTTCCTGTATCTGACCGTTGCCAATTTGTAGATGTAGGTTAGAAAAGTGCTCTCTACCAGATTGAGATATTACTTGTACTCTCATGTTAATTTTAATTGTGAGGATTTTTACTAAGGGCCATAAAAAAATGACTTTTAACATGCCTTAACCTCTTCGGCACGAGTTCCTCTAGGAACGATAGGTAAGGTCTGTCTAAAATCACCAGCCAAAAGTCTTGTTGAAAACAATGTCCATATCAACTTCTACTCCTGTTTGGTATTCCCTCTCTAGATTTCTTTTTACATCATCACCTATGCTTTCCTTGTAGGTCTTCCAAAGGTTAAAAGCATCGGATACCTGGCAGAATACTAACATTACTGAAAACCACTCACGGATTTTGTTAGGAGATCTCTATAGTGCGGCTTCTTCGAGTGTCTTATGCCAATGATTGTCATCTTTCGGTAATCCCAGTGCTTTGCAAGCTGATTGAAAAGTAGGATGAACTACACCTTCAAACTTATTGAGATCACTGAAGCTGGTAGGTCCTTGAACCTCATGTAGTAAAATACGGAGATAGTAGCATTCACTATTTGAAGGGTGTACGGTGTAAACCCTACCCAAAACATCGCCCCCTTTTACTCCAGGATGCCCTTGGACGCTCTTTCCTTGCTTTCTTCTACTGAATTTGTTATTTTTCCAAACTTAATACGCAGGAATTTCACTGTACAGTAATGTTCGAGCGAAAGAGTCTACTTTACAAAGATCTAAGAATCCTAACAAAGTGGTCTTCGGAGGGTTTCTTACTTTGTCTTCGGCATTGTCTGGATTAAAATAGACTCTTTGCCCATTTTCAAGAGTCCCTGGGAAGTCATTTGAAAACAGCTGTTGTAATGCCTTATGCTCGAAAGAAAATGTTCCGAATGTGGGTCGTCGCATTTCAAAAGACTATAAAAGGGCTCTGGAGGAGGCTTAGACAGAGGTAAATAGACCTTCCCATTATTGAAACATAGGCCAGGAGCTTCATCTTTCCATTTCATGGCCTTACAGCATTGACATGCTATCATAGGACCTAATATAATAGTTTTGTCTTTGTTATATTCGGTCTCAGGGTTGTAGTAAAACCCTGACAGACTTTTTTTAGACCACGGAATCATATTTGTTTGACTTCTTTTTTAGTTGTATTTTCTAACTGCAGCCAAAGTTACTTGAGTATTATTTTTCATTATATTTTTTACTGGTTTCGCGATGTACGTCAGGATTTTTTTGATTATATTTTATACTGGCTTCGTGGTTGACCTCAGGATTTTTTCATTATATTTTTTACTTGCTTCGCGATGCACGTCAGGATTTTTTCGTTGTATTTTTTTGCAGCTTTTCGATTCACATCTGGATTTTTCTTATTATATTTTTTGGCAGCTTCACGATGGATGGAAGGATTACTCTTATTGTACTTTTCAACGGCTTGCCTATTTGCTTTGGCTCTTCTAGTATTGGTAAACGGTTTTCGTCTTTTTTTTACCAAGTTTCACTTGGTTATTTGAAGACACGACGGAACAATGAACAGACTCAACGGTATCAGTTAAAGAGCAGGGTTCTGTTGGGGATGGAGGTTGAAAGTTCTGAACAACAATGTCTGATAGCTGGGAAACTTCCTGAACAACCCCAAGGTCAGCTTTCACATTATGAGACATTACCACTGGGGGGTTAAGGTTGGAAGTGTTTATCGGAATTAGAACATCAAAATGACCTCGCATTAAATCCCCAGTAAACCTCGGCCGCCCAACTCCAACAGAACTCCTCGGCCTCAGTAAGCTGTCCGTAACACCCCTCATCCAACAGAACACCGTCACTGTAAATTTGTAGTTGGTGTGGGTAGATCTCAGTAGCCGCCATAACTTTACACGGCGTCCCGAAATTTGTAAGTTTACTCATACTGGCTACATATACGGCTTTATTGTTATAAATTCCTCCTTCTGCTTTTATTGTGTAAGGTTTGAATCGACGCCAATTGTTGGATACATGGTCCACTTCTCTGGTTCGCACCTGGAACCCCAGCGTGTCATTGCCATGGAATATGCAGGCCAGTTAGTAAAATAAGCACTGGCCATCAGGTCTGGTGTAGAAAACTCGGTGGGGGTGGTTATTCCACCTACGTTTATAACCTCACTTTTAAAAGTATAATCTCTCTCCTGTGTCAAACAAAATAAATCTTAAAAACAGAAAAGAAAAAAGAACATTCTGTTGTAATTTTAACTCAAATTCTTTACTGAAAAATTCAAATGGAACTCCTCTAAAGAAATACTAATAGCTTAACAATACCGTACCCCAATAAACATGACACCGAAAAGGAAAGGTTTTTAAACCGAAATGTTATATAACGTGTGTTTAAATAGCAAATATGTAATCAACTGAACAAATAATAGCCTGTATAGTAAAACTTCAAGTCAAATGGCAAATAAACGGAAAAATAATGTTAAATAAATGACGTGTTCTTTGGCCTGGGTAGGAGAGGGTCAAGGGCCTCTGATAAGAGCGTTTGTTGAGAAGGGATGGCAGGTCGCGGTGAACTCAACTGATCCGGCGAGCCCACAGTGGACAGTGTCTACAGTTGTTACTGATCCGTAATCCTGCACTGTGTTACCCGAGGCAGATTAATTACAAATTTGATCGACTACAAATGTATTAAAACGTTAAAATGTTTCATTTTGTGATTTTTGCGGTTTGCCAGTAATCCCATGTAAATATTTTGTTTCAATCCTGTTAAGTACTGCATAATGCAGTACTGTTAATGCTTCACTATTGCATAATTTTGGTGAAATAAATGCGAAAATCCTTTCTTAGTGCGCGACTAGAGCCTATAAATTAGTATTAGTGCCAAATTTCATGGTTTTAGGCCTCGTGGTTTTGGAGAAACTGTGATGAGTCAATGGTATTTGGCTTTTATAAGAATAGATTAACATAACGTAGAGTAAAGTTTATTTTTGAACAAAATTTTAATAAAAAAATATTATATGTATTTGGTTTTCGATTATGAATGCTAATATGTTTGTTATATTTTTTACGTATATAGGGTACAGTTTAAATAAAAGAAAGAATATTACAATATTACCTAAATTGGTCATTACAGATTATTAACGTTTTATTGTCACAAACCACATGTAATTTATTTTCGTGGAACAAATTTGATTACCAATACAAATCTTGTAATGTACACTGATGGATTAATGTTTAATATGCAAAACATACTACGCCTCTCTAACTTTCTGTTAGTTTATAATTTGAGAACCAGTGAATTTTTATGGAGGATTATCTCAAATGTTAGTACATCTGAGAAAGTGATATGCTAAAGTTGATAAAAATTGGTTCAAAACTTCTCAATTCATCACTGGCAAAGATGATCAAGTAAATTCTATTTGGATCAAAATCATTTTTGAATTACGTGAAGTAGTTTTTGAGTTATTACAATGTTTGTGCAGCTTAAAAGAAACAAACCATGATTTTGTATATATTTTTCGTAATTTATAAAATGTTCCTCAACGACATATCTTTTAAATAAAACATTTAATAAATTATATAAATTGTATTTGGATCCAAAAAATAGATGCAGAATTTATTTGAGTTATTGCCATAACTGCTGCTTCAAATTAAAAATCATGGTTTTTAAATCTATATATTTAAAGAAATTCCTGCTTTTTATTCACTCACTTTCTAAAGTTAATACTTAACCAATTTTGATGATTCTTTTTTTGTTTAAAACATAATTTGAAGTTCTAAGTCACTGTGAAGCTAAATATTTTATTTACACTCTAATTTTGGTTAAATTCCGAGTTTTAAAATTGCATTAGTATGCTACAACTAAATTAATAGGACATAATAATAGGAGTTCTAAACAGCTGATAGCCTAAATGAGTTTCAAATAAATAAGTTATTTATTTTACTCAACTGTCAACAGATGATTTAGATTATGTTATTGTTGATGTGTTTTAGGTCTGATTTATTGCTGTGTATGTTGGTGTGTAAAATTTAACTATGAAGTTTTGTTTAGGCTTTTTATTTTTGTCATCCCTGATAATAAATGGAAGTAATATTGTTAAGATACGTGGAGATGGTAATTAAATTGAGAATTTAACACTTTTAATAAGTTAAAAAGATGAAAAACAAGTTGAATATGTTTTCTTTACGTCAAAATTGGTAGAATTTTGTCCACAGGAGATACTCGTATACTTTAAAATATGCCTTTCAGTGCGACATATTTTGTTTAGTGACAAAGTAAGTGGATGATTTAAAATAAATTTAAATCTGAAATCCATATTAGTTAAAACCATTTTGTATTAGACTGATTTAAAAGAAAAATCACTATTAAAAACAAATGTTGTATATAGTTTCTTTAAATAGTCGGTAATAAAATATGTATTGTATACCGAAGTTGCTTAATGGACAACTTATATTTAGATCTGAAAGCTATGCACTGCTAGTTAAAATTCCAAGTATACGAGATTTTCTTTGTACAATGTTCTGTAACACATATTTTTTTTACAACAAAGTTGATTAATATATAAGTTTAAAATATTTTAAAACGGTGCAGTATTTTCCGAGTATTTCAATGAACTTCAGAACACGTTCAGTAAAAACATATTTGCTATTTCCCTCCAAGCAATAGATTTTATATAGGTTTCAAAACTTTCCAATTTACCATTTCTCGGGATTCTAAAAGATAACTACAAAACGTGCTTTCCGATAACCATAGAAGTATAATAATAACTATAGGTAATAATTATTATCAAGCAATATATTTAAAACTATTTTTCTGATACAAATTAGTTATATTGAACTAAAAAGTCGAAACTTTTTAAAATTTTCAACAACCATTAATTAAATTTCAAAAGGAAAATTTAGAGACAATACTTATATCATATTTTTTTATTTTTGTGTTCCTTCAATGCATACCTATATTATTAGTTTTACTTAGTACCATTTATTTTATTATAAATTAAGTATATGATAAATATTAAAACACAATTAATTTGTTATTATTATTAGGTTAATATTGTTGTCAGTACAAATTATTTGTATACTCAAAATGTTGTAAACATTAAAATTGTTAATGTTAAAATTCGTACAAGGGTTTTACATTGTTATTATATTATTTTTATTTTGTATTTTTCTTTATTTGTCTTGCTAAATATTGTAACTTACTTTAAAATTTGTATATATAGTTTTTGTTGTTTGGGTACATACAAATATTGTAATAAATGATTCCGTTAGTATTACACGTATTAAAATATATTACTTACTTATACTTGCCGTAACATGAAAATCAAACAGTTTGAAATCAATAGAGCAACCTAAGAAGTACTATTTTCTGAAAAGATATTGACGCCTTGTGAGCAATATAGTTTTACATCGTTGCATCACTTTACGAACCTCATGAGCAATAACAAATAAGTTACTTTGTAGAGACAAAATTTACAGCAAACATAAAGGTTAAAAAAGATTGCTCTTTCCTGACACAAAATGTATTAAATCTTTTTTTAAATAATTAAATCAGTAAGATATTAAAATGCAAATATTTTTCTGTAATCGATAATCTTAAATTTATGAATCAGTTACCTCCTGATATAAAATGAAGTAGGATTAGTATTCCAACTATAATATATATTTTTAAATAGGAAACATTATTCCTGATTCCACTATCTTTTAAGTAGGTGATTAGATGATCAAATATTGTAATGCAACGATACCATGAATAGTTTGACATTATAGAAAAATAACACTACTATATATAATATTGCAATTTAATGTATTAATATATCTATTTATATATATATATATGAATATATATGTATTAATATATAAATTTACCACTGACCACTATATTTATAGCTTACAGTATCAGCGTGTTTATTTTTTTTATAGTTTAGAACGATTGATTATGAATTTTTTTCTGTGATTCAATTCCCAACACTTCAGCTCCTCATCAAATTAAAATTATACTTTAGAATTTCTATATGCGATTAGCAATATTTATGTTGTTAAGTTAATGTAATTTCCAATCGTTAATAAATATAAAAGCTTACTACGTAGCATACTTTTCATTTTTTTAAATACAAATATTTCATCCTAAAAGTACAAACCAATTCAAAGTTAACTAATATATTAAATCAAGTGTGTAACATATTTATAATCATTTGTATACAATTTAAATATTCTTAGCAATAAAATATTTATATATATAAATATTTATAATATAAAATATTATTTATTTGGATTCTTTGGTTTATAATTATTTCAATACTCTGCCTGGTTATTTTAAATATTACTAAAACTAACATTAAATTCAGAAAAATGTATGTGGGGTTTTTTAAGTTCTAAATCTTACACTAAGCTATATATTTCGTCCAGTAAAATGGATAACAGTATATTCAAATTCAGCGATTATCTTTGAGTTTTTTCCGTAACTCCCCGTCTTCATTACTTTAATTGGCGTAAGCAGAAAAGTTAAATAACTTTAACAAATAATTACTCAGATAAGAATATACAAACAATTCTATTAATGTTGCTAGATTCAATGCTACTTAATTATCGCTTTCTCATTTCAGTAACTTAGTAATAATTAATTATAAACTATGGTATAACAATTAATAGGTTGTCATTCACTAAACATATGTGTTGTAATGCAAGGTAAAAAACTCAATTCAATGATGATTTCTTTTATACCGAGTAACTATATTTATTTTACATAATGTAAATAAACTTTCATATGTTTTGGATATTATAGCTAGTGTGCTTTCTTAGTATTCCATAAGTTACATACAAACAAATTCTTTAATAGTTCATAAAATGAGAATTTGTGAACTATTTTTTTAAATGGTTTTATTTGACTGTCAACATTTAAAAGAATTATAAGAAATATGATTTATATCGGTTGTTTCGGACAAGGGTTCCGTACCGCCAGTTGTCACGCAAATTTTAAAGAAACGATGTTGTGCATCAACACGTCAATCAACATGTAGGAAATATAATCGTTAATTGAAAGCATGTGCCCGAATTTCCATACTACTTACACATAATTAAAACCCATATTTTGTTTAATTCCTTCAGAAAAATTCTAATTTGTAAAAATTGTCCTGTAAAGTATATAGGAGTAAACAAAGTCTTTGGGTTGTGATTTTAAATACATTTTCGTAACTATCTTAAATACTAAGGAAAATATAAAAACTAACTCTATTATACCAAATGTGGCTCCTCGAAATTCATAGAAAATATTTGTGCAGTTCCGGATTATTCAAACATACACGGGTTGGTATAATCTATGTCAAATTTAAATTATATACCCTTCTTTAGAAAGTACTTTTACACACAGGCAAGTGTTACAACATTGGTTCTGTTAGTTTGATAAGGTACTGTTTAAATTCACCTAATTAGACATGGTTTATTATTTAACATTTGTTTATTATTATGGATTGTATTTATATGTGTATAACTTACTTGAAAGAAGACACAATTTTGAAATGTATATTGTTTGTTTATAATTTAAAATTAATAATTTCTCCAATTCGATTTAGTTGTTAATCGTCGAACGATTGGTGTGAATTTACAACTCGTTACATTTGAACAAGGCATATTAAAAATACATTGAAAATTGAAAAGATGAACTATTTATTCCTTTAATGTATACATTAGTTGGACAATGTTTCGTTATATGTATTATGCCCTACATTGGTTTCGATGTTTACATGATAATTCACTTATATTATGCGATAGTACTAATGTTTTACACTTTGAAACATGAAATCAACTGTAAGCTACATTATCAATGTCTTGAAGTTCTTATTGTACAATACCATTTATTAAATTACTCTCTATTTTAAACCAATACATACTACCTCTATTACCATATCAAGTTTAACAAATTATTAAAATAATAAAAAGAGACGAGTGTTTGTATGGCTTTTTAAAGTAATATTGTATTGTAGGCCTACCTATAAATAGGAAATAAATTTATATTATAACAAATATAAAAGGTAATATATTTAAAACTTCTAAATAGGCTTTTTAAATCCAAAATGTATTCATAAAATTATATAAAAATGTTTTGTTGTAAATTATTATAAATAGGAATATTCCATTTACAACAACAACTACATTATCGGTCAAAAGTATAGAGCATAATATTAAGTGACTAGCATTTTCCCCATAATATTACAGTTTACTTTATTTATACTTTATATTCTGATTAACCATGCACTTATTAAATTGAATGTATAAGTCAATCAACACAATACCTAATTTGCTATTATCGATGATTTTCTTACTTTCATAGAAAATTATTTATTTGTTTATCAGTATCTCCTACAATTCTTTTGTAATATTTATATAGTAATTAATATTTAGGGTATTATAATGACTTTAATGAGGTATTTATGTTTCATAAACGGAATAATAGGTTGATAGAGAATTTATTTTTTATATTTCTTAAAAGTATGCGCATGTAAAACTTCCATAGTATACCATCTTTAGTATGCTGTAACATTTAAATAAAACGTACGTGCTGTGGATAAATGTAAATCACAAATTAACATCACAAAAAACGTGTGAAGAAGTGTCAACAAATCTGAAGTTTTTGTTTTACCCGCGAAACATGTTTTCAACACATCAACCAATATATTGATAACTGTACAATTTTAATTTGAGTTTAATTCATATATGTAACTAATATTGCATTGCCAAGACATAATGAGCCCTTTCTGTCAATTATAAACAATGGAACAATATCTAAACAAAATTGAATAATTTTTATTTGAAACCAGTATAGTACCTTACTAATACTGATAGAACACATGAGTCAGTTTACACATCTGCATTTATATCATATAAAATCTTTTTAATTTGTTTTACATACATTTTAAGAAAATTTAGTTTTGGTCAGAAACTACTACAAAAATACATATAGAGGAACTTAAACAATACAAATTGGTTAATGCAATGCCACAACAGTAACTTTAACAGCTGTAAACGTATTTCGCATAATGTATTTGAAAAGGCTTAGTTTGGCTCTGCTCGGTAAATTGCATTAGCTACAATGCAGTAGCTACAACATAAACCAACGTTATGGGAATGTTTGGTAATTCTGTATTACTTACGGTTAAAGTAACCCCAACTGTTTGGAAGTAAGCAATTGGATTTATTGGGAAATGGGGTGAACATCTACATTGGTACAATCATCGATTTATCGACATATCAAACCAATTAATTGAATTAAGTTTACTTGATTTAGTGAAACAGTGGAAATTCTTCTGATTCGTCATCATGTAATGCCATATTACAATTAATTAGTTTATAATTTCACTGATTCTAACATTATATTTGCAATGGGATGTTGGCAAATATCATAAAATTAAACTTAAGATAACAAAGTTAAATTATATCTATTTCAGCGTTTGATTCGTCTCCGATTACGAAAACAACACACATAAGCAAGTAAAAGTTTGTATCAGAACAAACTTTACATAAAATATATGTATTTATTACCTTCATAGTGTGTTTTCATTTCTCTTAAGTTCTGCTATTTTTGTAATATTAGCAAAATATTTTTTTCGTAATAAAAGAGATAACTGCAAAGTTAGTAAAATGATAATTTGAATTGTGTTTAATATTGTTAGTGAAGGAAAACAACGCTGTTAAAATATATGCTGATTAAATATTAAATAATGTAAATAATTAATTTCTAGAAATTATTCATAGTTACAAAAATAACATTAATTAACAATACAAATTTAAAATATTGAAGTGGATTCGATGTTTTCATATTATATTACACTAAGCAGGGTCAAACTGCAAGTCTTTACTACTCACTGTTTATTCGCTTTATCATTTACAAAAATATAAGTAGTATGTTAATAATACATCTGTTGTAAGGTGTACATACATCCTTATAAGCACTTCTCTATAGCAAAATGTTTATTCAAAACGTTTTTAAAGGTAAGTTATAAAATACACAACATATTCTTAGGCTGTAAAAAAGGCGTTTTAGTCAATTTGTTACTACTTACCAAATGTTGTTACAGATAGTAATTATTATTTGTTTCATTGCAAACTTATTATATTCTAGCTTTTTAGTTTTATAACAAATTGTCAATGTTGCACAATTTTAATATACTTTCTTGACATTTGAATTTAAAATATTAGTTAAATTCTTATGAAGATCTCTCTTGTTAGTAGTAGAAACAACATCACTTTCTAGCTCCTCACATTTATAATAAAGTAAATAAATGGCTTAAAATATCTCAATTTGTTGTGGCAATAGTAAAAATAATTAAAATTCTGAGTATTACATATAAATTGTAAATATGCTTTCAGATTAGTGATTTAGTGCATTAGTTAGATTTAATTATAGAAAGTGTTAACAGGTCAGCCGTAAATATACAATATTTTAGGAACAAAGCAATAAGACAAGTAAATGACTTCAAAACACTTAAATACCAGATTTATGGACGATAAATATTCGTCAAACAATCCAATGTACTTATCCTTGTGGATAACTAGTTTCGACGGTTATACCGTCATCGTCAGATCCTAGACATGGTTGTTGGGAACACCTTCTTCCCAACAACGGTGTCTAGGATCTGACGATGACGGTATAACCGTTGAAACTAGTTATCCATACGGATAAATACATTGAATTGTTCGACGGTATGAATTAAGGTATTTATAACCTTTATATAACCTATATATATTAAGGTATTTATAACCTTTATATAACCTATATATATTAAGGTATTTATAACCTTTATATAACCTATATATATTAAGGTATTTATAACCTTTATATATGTATAACCTTTTTATTTATAACCAACATTAAGTATATATTCCAGGAGGCTAACCCCACATTATGTCTAAGATAAATATTCTCTAATCATTAAGAAAATCAACCCTGCTCTTCATGTTTATAATTTGAAAATATGTATTCCAAGTAATACTATTATATTTAAAACCAAGTTACTTTGTAGTCTTTATTTAATATACTTCAGTTCCTTCATACAAATTATATCCTATAGATGTTTTAAGTAAATACATTGTAACTATAACACTTTTAAAACGATACAGCTCATTTTATGTCATAAGGAATATGGAGCAATACAAATTCGAGACACATAAAAATATCGTAAATATAATTTAAAACTTTTGTCTAATACTTATATTCCCGTCTAAACTCGATAAATGTACGTAGGTAAGGTGTGAAAATTTGGTATAAGTATTTATCAGGAATTTTATAAATATTTCTTTGAATTTCAAAACTTTCTGTGGCAGGTTTTAAAATAATAATAATACATGTTCAAAAATTTATTTACTATTTTGTAAACAATATATTTATTTAAATAATAATCTAAACATAAGAATATATGAGAACAAATATGAATTAAGTTGTAATTGAATATGAACATGTTTAAATTTTTTTACTGCTTTGTTACTGCTTTAATACTTTATGGATTTCCTGCAATCTTTGAATTGTGACTTTTATTTCCAAGTTTCAATAGTAAATAATTGTTTATGAATTATTATTATGTTAAAAGGAGCATTATATTTTACTCGAACAAAATTTGGAAAATTTGTATTATGCTAACATTATAACAGTAAATTACAGTAAAGGATTAAAATATTAATTTTGAACTATTCAGGCTCCTTGTACAACAAAGAATCAAAAGAGGCATTTTGAAAATATTAATAAAATCAATATTCTTTCCCGAATTAATTCATATCCAGGGACAAATAAAATGTTAACTTGAATGCAAATACAAAGCAAAGTATGTTCACATTGGTAGAAACACTTTTTTTAGAGCTTTTGTTTATTTTATGAATAATGAAGTAGAGAGCAGAGTAGTGCACCAAACTACAGTACCTAGGCTAGTTTATAAATAACTGTTCCAGATTCCAGACGTAACAAATTTTTAGACCTACCTAACCTTTGTACATCTAACTTTGCTCCCTGAATAAGCTTACACTTTCAACTGCAGTTGAAGGATACAGTTATAATATTATGAATTGTGTATTTTTAGTTAATTATACAATATAACTGATTATATGTTTAGTTTTTATTTTCATATACGTATAAAAAAACAAAACAAATACTAACATAAAAACTCAATAAAACTATCTCAGTTGTTTTATTTATAACAATACTATACTAACTAATGTTTGTTAATACAAACAACTACATATTTAAGAAAATTTATTTGTTGATCCCTTGATTACAATTTAGTATAAAAGCAATGTAAAAATATATACAAAAAAGTCAGAAAAATCACACATTAGTCTTAATGACACATAATTGAGTAAGGCGTGTAGAAAGGTTGTATTCCAACGCTTTTTGGAGGTGTACTCCTATTCTCCACATGTTCTTTATCAAAATAAAGTTTTTTGTCTTGTTTTGAATTATTTTTGAACTTTTACTATTATAGGTGTCACCTTGAAGAAAATGTACAATGTAGTTATGTAATTTGTGTAAAGTATTTGACAATACTTTCAATAAGTTTTCTATTTCACTTTTAGTCAAATTGTTAAATTTGTAATGGGGTTTCACACAAGTATGACAATAAAATTGGATTTATTGTAAAGAAACTAACTTTGTAGTTGTTTATTTTTACTTAGTTATCAAACAAATGATTTAGGAAACCTATTGAACTTAGTTTTTTTATTTATCTACAAGAAGCTTACTTTACTTTTTATGATCAATTGTGTGATACCTAGACCCATATAATAAACTAATGATTATTAAATATACAGTAGACACAGTAAGTCGGTAAAATCAACTAACGTTACTAACCGACACAAATTGTATACAGTGTTGTTATATCAGTCACCGATTAAACCGGTAGGGCCATTGCTAATATTATAAGTTCACTTAAATATAACTAAAAGATTGACTATGTTAACGAGCAAGGCTTGCTATGTCGTGGTCATTGTTGAAGCTATGTAAAATGGTTGTTTTCTTCAATTATTGTGGGTGACTAAAATGACGCACAGTTATGTAGGTGTAACGCACAGATTTAGTTACACTTTCAGTGACAGTAATTTCATAATAATCATAAACCTAACGTGATTACCAGGTACTAGTTAGTATAGATAAATGCAGGCAATGATGAGAATTTGGTTACAATAAAACTATGGTTTATGTAGTATACTTTGATTAAATATTCAACTTAATTATTGTATATTAAGTATCTAAATAATAAACAATGAATATAAAATGTGATATATTTATTAAAGCTGTCGTCCTTATATAATACAACAACGAACACTCAAAGCCATTGATGATCAGATTTTAATAAAACAATAATTAAAGGTACAGTTTTCCACCCTATCCAGACACTAAGCCCCAATAACTCGCTAACTTCTCGAACAGGTTATAAAGCTTTAATCTTTCATGAATTATTATACTTAATAATTATGCAATATATTCAATAGTTTACGTCTTAAATAAGGGTTTGATAGTAAAACACAGACTTTATTATATTTAATTATTCTCTATAGGCGTTGTATACTTTATCGTTTAAGTGATAGGCCTAATGATGAACACTGAACACAGTGATTTATATACGGATAACAAGATGTCGATCATATAGCTTTTATATAACCCTGAGCTTAGTATTATAAAGTATATGATTTTAGGATATGAACTTTATACATTACTATTGTATTTAAAACAATGAATTCATATGATTTACTAGTATTTATATAATAAATTATGGTCTGACTTTTCTACATTATTATTTATTTGTTAATAAAATTGTAAAGCAACTTAAAAACTATGCCAAAAACTTATAAAATCAATATACAAGTTTTTGTTTCGATTTTACATTATATCTGAATTTTTCTTTCATCTGAATAATTACAATATTTGTAGTAAAACTACTATCTATATACTATCTGTCATAGTGTAAGTACATTTATAAGCATTATAATTCATTTTAAGCAATAATAAGTTTAAACGATTTATTACAATTAAGATAATAATACAAAATATGGTATAATGTTAAAACTTACTTGATTTTTATTTTAAATTAAATTTTCTTGTTTTACTCTCCTATAATACGATAAAAGAGAAGAATTTATTATTTTATTTGCATTTATCAGTTAGCTCAATTATTCAAAAAATTTACAATTTCAAGATAACACTATTATGTGAATTATTTATGCTGGTATGAACATGCCTAATAATTATTATTTGTTTCCAAATTTTCATTACTTCTGTTTTCATTACCAAGCAACATTCAAATTGAGGCATTGATAAGTCAAGGTATATAGAGAGACACGAGATGAACATCGCAAAAAAAACTGTGAAAGTCAGGAATTTGTAATAAATTTTAATTTTCACCATTTGCGTAAGACTCAATTTCCGCATTATTATAGTTAAAAACTAACTATAAATTTCTGGCCTATGCAAACAGCCCTGCATTAGAAGACATGTGTCGCACTGTTCTACTACCTAATCCTCTAGACTTTTAGGCATTACTTTAGCACATTTCAGAGAGTAACGCGAAACTATATATTTGTTATAAACTAATATAGAAATTCTTTCATATACAGAAACTTTTAGATTGTAGCTATTTTTTATTATCTTTAAAGAAGTTGCTGTTGCAACAAAAATAGACGGTATAGGTGAAATTGTGAAGGCAAATAATAAAGCGAAAAAAAGAGAAAAACTCAAACGCTTTACATTCCAGGACACAGTAAATGCGAGATACTTGATGCCTGTAACATGCTCTGTGTGCAAATAAAAAGTATTTACTGATGCTTGAAACACCTAAAGAGTTAATACTCAGCTAGAGTCTTCCATTTCTTTTCCTTCTCTGTCCTGAGTATCCATTCTTCTCTATTCACACCTGTGATATATTTTATTTAATTACATAAATTTATTTTATTTTATTAAATTACCCAAATAAAATTTAATTTAGATAGTTGTTTAATTTAGTTTAATAAATTCAGGTTTTATGTTCTTTTAAATTTTCTTTTGTGTGAAATATACTATTTAAATATAAAATTATAGTTTTATAATTTATATGAAAGTGTAATCAAGGTAAAAAGATTGAACATTTTTCTTAGTGTAAATTATTGTCACGGAACAGAAATAGGTAAATGTTTCGAATACTAAACTGAAATTAACACTAGAAATACTTTATAATTAAAATAAAAGATCAATGTATTAAATTATCATAAATTAGTAACACATCGAGTGTTAAGTCTCATAGTATGATTTTCTGAACTACTTGTATAATTTGTATAGATATTTGTTATAATTGTTTCTTAGTAAGCATTCAAATATTGAAATAAGACACGTGCTAGACAACTTGAACAGAAGAAACGAGTAGTAAAACGTGGAATATTAAAAATAAAGTTTAACTTTCTGCATTGTATTATAAATTTAACATTCTTTAAATATAGTTTTGATTTATAATTATGTTAAACAATAACAAATTATGCTTTCAATTAAAATCGAACGCAATATACGTTTTAGCTGGTCTTACAAAACCAACGGATGACTGTAGACCTATTTTCTAGCCGCGGACATCGCTATATTTGAGATGTATCAATATTTATTAGGTACAAGTGCAGTGATGGGGGGAAGGAAAACAGAACGCTAAGTTTAATTGGAAATTATGGCACGAGTTAAGTTGAAACACGAGTCCTGGGAGATTTCAGTTTCGATAAATGGGATAACCTTTTTCATCTCTGAAAGTAGAAAAAGTAATTTAGAAAAATCTTTGGCAGGTTTAATTTCATCTCTATAAATACATTTTCTTTATCAGTATTTTAATAAATAAAACTAAAAAAATATAAATGTCGCATTACTTTTTTCACGTTTGAATGTGTTGTTGTTATAAATCTTTATGACAAGGATTATTAATTGAATATCATTTTGTAAATTTTAAAACATCTAATATCTTAAGTAAATTGAATACGCTTCAATGTTTTACAAAAAAAATTCTAAAAAAAACACATTTTAACCGAACGAATAATGGTGGCTATGGTGGAACGAATAATGTATACGGTTCAAAAATTGGAAATCGGCCACATCGGCCAGACTTTTGTAATACATGTATCTAAATTGGTTAAATTAGCATACTTACTTAAATTCGATTTTCGAGTAAATTAAGTTTCATCAGTTATTACTAAGTAGTATAATAACGTTTGTTATTTTAACTGTTTGCTCTATTTTGTTTATTTCAAAATTTGTTTTTATTACACTTTATATATGCGTAACTAATAGACTCAAAAATAAAAACCAAAATATTTATTTTTTATATACTGAAGAAAAGAAGACTGATAACAGTTATCAAAATAATATATTAAAAATACCAAAAGAAATAGAAAATCATTTTAATTTGTGTTATAAAAGTTTTCGTGTAATAGTTATATTGAATTGATATCATTGAGTATACTGAATGGTTTTGCTAGAACATGACGGTCAAGTTAGGATTTACGTTAGAACGTGTTTAGTAATTCTCTGTGTTTAGGTTAGTTCGAACCTATTTTGGAGCAACTATTGGACTACATCAAGTAATATCGTGAAATATAGGGTGGACATTGATGGTTTCAATAGTTGAATACAGTTTGCATGTCAGTTGGACAGGCTTGAATGGTTACTGAATATTATTTGACATGAATCACTACCATTATGTAGGTTGTCGTGTAGCGGATATATAATATACGCTGTGCTTTGATCTACAATACAAGAATTAAAAACTCGATATCTATATTTAAGAAATGTGTTCAAGTTAATACAATTTTATCTACTTTACACAATTAAATAGAAGATGTAGGTAT